>PVHX01005091.1:0-116591 GCA_004024805.1 Geosciurus inauris | reverse complement strand
GCCGGGCGCGGTGGCTCACGCTTGTAATCCCAGCACTTAGGGAGGCTGAGACAGGAGAATCATGAGTTCAAAGCCAGCCTCAGCAATGGCGAGGCACTAAGCAACTCAGTGAGACCCTGTCTCTACATAAAACACAAAATAGGGCTGGGGATGTGGCTCAGTGGTCGAGTGCCCCTGAGTTCAATCCCTGGTACCAAAACAAAAAAAAAAAAAAGTTTTGTTTTGTTTCGTTTCGTTTACCAGCAATAAAGGAGAAAAGTTTTCTTTTATGGTATCTAAGTCACTCAGAATGCTTTGTTTTCTTTATTAGTGCCATGTTCATCATGTGCTAATTGGAATCATTCATTTCGTCATTTTTCTTGAACTTATCTTTTTGCAAAGGTCATTTTTGTCAGGGTAACAAGAGTTTTATTGACTACTCACAAAAGTCAAAAACTCTTTTCTAATGAAATTGGTTATTTACTGCCTAAAGAATATAAGTGAGCCATCATGGATTTTAAAACTTATTATAATTAGATTTTAATATTCTTTGCTAGGTTGTTATTTTTTTTAATTCCAAAAAACTTACTTATTAAGAAGGTTTTCACAGAGCAGTGAACTTCTCTGCCAAGTGATTCAGAAAAGCAAAGAAGGGAAATAACCCTTTTTGACCATCTGCTGTGTGACTCACTTGCTGGGAGGAGAAAGTGAGAGCACCAACTCTGAGTCAGTATTGAAGAATGTCACAACTGAATAATTCCTTAATTGGATATTAACTGTTCTTGAATAGTTACAATGAAATCTTGCTGTAGGGTGAAGGTTATCTCAAGGTTTGAACCTCTATCAGACCAACATTTTAAACATTTTGAACTCCATCTTAGTAATAGAATAATGATAATGTAGGGTCATGTTATAATGGTGGAAATTGGAAATTTTATAGATGAGCAGTTTGATTTAATAGAATGAAGACTCTTTTTTTAAAAAATATTTTTTTAGTTGTAGATGGATGCAATATCTTTATTTATTTTTATGTGGTGCTGAGGATCGAACCCAGGCAAGCGCTTTACCACTGAGCTACAGCCCCAGCCCTAGAATGAAGACTCTTTATGGCATTTTTTTCAATTCTAATGATATGAGGTTAAGTTTGAAGCATCTATTGCTTATCTATAATATGAGGAGACGGAATTATGCAGAGCGAAATTATATACTAATTGTTTTCTTACCTGCATAACAAAGATCCTGGTCAAAAGTAATTGTTGGGACAGTCTTTAAATTCACTATTATTACCACCAAATATTCTGGGTTATGTCTCTCTCTCCAGTAGAGCAGAGGATGTGGCTCTCTGATAACTTACTGTAGATTACTGTTACAGATAAGACCCACATATCCAGAATAAAGCCATGACTGCATCTAGAACAATGGCAATACGAAAGAACTTCCCTTTGCCTTTCACATGTGGGGGAATACTCCATAATTGTATCTAGGAAAGGAGCTAAGGAGGTTACTCAAACAAGTTCAAGTCCTGACTCTGTGACATAGAAATGTCATTTAACAATTTCCTTATCTCAAGGCAATGGTGTAATATCTGCCCTTCCTAATTCATCATGACATCATTAAGATTAAACTAATTTACATTCAGTATTTTTCCTTTTAACTAACTCTGTACAAAATCACTTGGAAGTACTGATGCTTCTCAACTTATGATGGTGTTATGTCCCAATAAACCTGTCATCAGTTGAAACTATTGTCCAGTTGAAAATACATTTAATACACCTAAACTAATGAACATCATGACTTAGCTTAGCCTATCTCAAACAGGTGTTCTGAACATGAAAGTGTTGAGTATCTCATGAATTATATATTGAATATCTGAATCCAAAAAATAAAAATACAAAAAACCCTCATTGGCAACACAGCATACTGCAGGACTGTAGGGTATTTGTTGTTTACCCTTGTGATCTTGTGGCTAACTGGTAGCTGAATCAGGTTGCTACCACCCAGCATTGCAAGAATGTTTTACTACATATCACCTGCTCAGGAAAAAATCAAAGTTTGAAGTACAGTTTCTACCAAATGCATATTGCTTTTGCAGTGTTATACAGGTGAAAAATCAAGTTATACCATCATAAGTTGACAACTGTCTGTGAAAGTGACTGTTGTTTGCTGTATAATGTGAAACGATTATCCTTGATAATATAAGTATGGCATTTATCATCACATACTTATGACTTTTCAGAAAATTTCCAGTATTATTTGGAATACACTACTTGCTTTGTGTCTTCCAACTGTAGATCCAAGTTCTTTTTTTTTTTTTGAATAAGCAAAATGTGCATAAAAGGTACAAAGACATTTACTCTTTGTTACAGAATGACATTTAGAAACATGACTAAAAAAACAAGACTGAATTTGTTGGGACTACCAAATTTTGTTTTTTTCTCCCTTATTCACAACTGTTAATGAAACTTTCAAAAAATGTCAGTTTTCTAAGATAAAAATTGATAGTTTAATGCCATCTTATTCCGGTCCTTGTTTTTGAACAGCTTAGTATTTGTTAAGCTGAAGTGTCTGTCAGTAAATAATATGCACTCATGCTTCTTGCTCTTTTTAATGTTTTGAAAAATTTGACTCTGATGGAAAAATACTGATTAACTATTCCAAAACTATTTTGATCATATTCCAAGACCCAAGTGGTGCATGAATAAGTTCTTTAAGTTTTATATTTTAAAAATAATTGGATCCTTCTAATCCTAGGTGTCCATATCCCATGTGTTAGCTGGCACAGAACTAAGTAAATAACCCTTTTTTGTATTTGCATTTTAATTTCCCTTTAACGGTTTGCAATCTATGTTTTCATACAGAGAATATGCCTGCATTATAAATAGATGTCACTTGAGCTGTCATTTCAAAGATCTATGATAGGAATCTGAAAGCCTAGAGATAATGTTTAAAGTGGCAAATTTAGAGTTTTTGAAACATTTCAAAACTGTTTTTCTTAAGATGAAAATGTATATAGCTTTCTAATTGGTAATCACAACTTGTGTCATGTTGCTTATTAATATGGATTACATATATGCATCAATTTGATTTAAAATTTACAAGACATTTTAAAACAAAATTATACATACAGCATAAAATTGGATTAACTCATTTCCCTCTGTTTATATATAATATGTACATATGTAATATTTTATAAACACAGTCTATCAGTACAGATAGAATTCTCCCAAATCTATGTCAATCTTCTAAGAAAAGTTAATGACATTTTATGAAATTCAAAAGACACATTAAATGAGTGAGATAAGATTCTGGGATGTTTATTTAAAATAAATGTTTTAATTAACTGTGACCAAGGTGAAGTATTTTTCTATGAATGTTATTTTAAAATTATATTGTTTCTGTTCCTTGCTGAAGTCTACTTTGCAGTGGGAAATATTTTAAACTAAAGACTTCCCATCTGGCTCTGCCAAGGTGAATTTTTTCCTCATAGCCTTGACTTGCAGTCGAAGTTGATGTGAGAGTTTGTCATGGTTGTTTTGACAGTCTGGCCATCCTAATCCAGGGATCCGATCCCTGTGGTTTGTCAATTATCCTGCTAACCCTACAGCGAGAGCAACACTCAAGGCACTGAACTGTCAACCAATAACCAAGAAATAATGTCAGGATCCAGAGAGGCAGGAGTGAGAGGGGTATGCTTTCGACAACACAAGTCTGTGTATCATTCAGCATTTATTTTATTTATGGAGGCTCGTAACAAATTAATTACTGAGAATCACATGATGAGATGCCATCCATTGCTTTGGACATTATTTTTTGTCTAAATTTAAAAAGCAAGGATTTGACTGCTTGTGTAAGTTTTGCTAACATAAGGCTCTGGAACATAACTGAATGCTGAAAATACCCAGATCACCTGAATTTAATTTGCTAGTGATTTTTTTTTTTTTTTTTTGGGCTTGCCTCATGTTTACAGATAGATTTTTAGGACAAAAATAATGCATATGGGGACTGTGTGTGTGCTTATGGAATAATTTTTAAAGTTACTAGGAGTCTCACTTAGAAATTAACATGGTGGAATTGTGTTTTAAGGAAGATAAAATATACTATTGAAATTAAGAATTTCAAAGGATATTTGCTTTTGAACAATTTATAGTTGTTAATAGATTTTAAGAGAAGAAATAAAATGTCTTTTAAGTGACAGTGGTATCCATCTTAAGGTGAGTAAATCATAAAGAGGTGCAGTCTGTCCTATTGTTGAATAGGACTAAGAGGAGCTCTCTAGTGACATCAGCTAAACTGTGTGTACTTTCACTTTGACCTAGTTCACAATCTCTGTGTTTCAAGTGTGTATTAATTCAAATATCTGCTATGATCTGAAACAGATTATATGTATATATGTGTATATATATGTATATTGATTATATGTACATATGTATATATATGGACATATGTGCACAAACACACACACACTAAATGGTAACTCATAGTTAACAAGTTGACTCTGGTATCTTAAATAAATACTTGTTGGTTTTATACAAATAAGATTGTATTTACATATTTACATGTTGTTATTTAGGAAAATGCTGAATGATCCAAAATTCCTACTTTGTAAATGCATTTCAATTTAAATCAAAATATAAGTACACTTGGTGAAATTTCAATAATCTGGTTTGTGAAATTTAATGACTACAGAACATAGCTATTTCTGGCTTGAGAAATTATGTTACTTGTGAAATAGTGCATATTTGAATAATACCCTAAAATATAAAAATGAAAAAAATATATAAATATTCATAGATACTTTTAGAATGTGTTGTATTTTCTTTGGTGTACATATTTTTTTTTGGTGTATATATTCTGACACACAGATTCTGGAGGTATGTTTACATTCTCCCTATATATACATACATGTGCATGTGTGTATTATCTATATGTAATTTTGTTTCTGTTTTTTCATTTAATGTGTTTTCATATCATAGAAAATTTCTTGGCAAATATAATTTTAATGACATCATGACACTTCAATATAAGGGTATACTATACTTTGCTTAAGTAATACTCTACTGCTGATTTTCATATTAAATTTGAAAAGACATAAAATGACTGCAGTGACTCACTTCTGATTTTAGACTTTTTCATTTAAAATGCATTCTTTCAAGTAAAATTATTAAATCAAAGGATATAAATTTTAAATCATTTAGAGGACTTTAAATCTTATTTAAAGTCAGTAATTGGTATTGGAAATTGCTGTTTAAAATAAGACAGTTACAGGTATTGCAGTTAATCAATTGACTTTATAAATATGGAGTCACCTCCTGCCTGAAGACTAACTCTTTCATAATACATATTTGTGTTTTGGTCTAGGCAGTGTTTTCCAGTGTGGATACCTTCATCAAAAACTAATGTGAGTGACGTATTTCTTTTATGGGTTTAGATTCTACTTTTAGTTCACACTAATGGTATATTCTCAGAGTAGTGAACTTCTGTGTTTTAATTTCTCTGCCCATAAAATGATTCACATCTTTGAGTTATAAAGAGGATTCAATTAAATAATGTGCATGGTCTACATAGTACCATGCCTGGCATATGTGGAGCTCCCAGTGAATGCTACCTGTTATTATTACTTGAATGTGGCATAGCCATTAGTAAATAAAAATGTATTGGAATTATACTAGCTTGGAATTCTCCGTGAGGAAGCCAAGAAAAGCAATTATTTTCATTATCTACATGATTAAACAAGCTTTTAGGTGTATCAATAGAATTTATTTTTTTTAAAGCACAATATAGTAGTAATTACTTTTGTCTGCAGGGAACCACAGAAAGGTAAAGAACTAGTAAGTGTCTGTTTGGTCTATGTTATGTATATATTAGCTGTAAATGTTAGGGTACTGTGTTGGTATTATGTGGTGTAGCCTAGAGCTTCTCACTCTTTCATGTATATATGTATCATCTGGGGATCTTATTAAAAGGCAGACTCTGATTTGTTAAGTCTAGAGTGGGGCCTGAGAGTCCCCATTTGTATCAGATTCAAGGTGATGGTTCAATGACTGCACTTTTGAGTAGCAATGATTTAGAACAGACAATAGAACTATTGGAGCTTAACTGGTAAATTGTTTAGTTTTATTCTGTTTAACATTTTGCTTTGGATAGTGTATTTGCATATTACAGATTTGAGTCTCTTCAGTGTTCTGAAAAATGAAGTCAATACATTTATGTAAAATTAATGTCCTCAAACATGAAGCAGGTGGTAGGAAAATATGATTAAAAGAAAAACCAAACAACCAAATAAACTTCTCCATCTCCTGATCTCTGGCTGCCTCTGTAAATACGACATGAACATTTTGTGCCAGATTGCTTTTCAATGGCACATTCACCACAGTGCAGACAGCCTGTGCTCTTCTTCTCAGCAGAGGTACATACAGGTGGAGGCACAGAAGTTGGAACCAAATCCCATTAAGACTGTTCAATTGTGACCATCGTAAGGACATACCTCTCAAGTCAAAATCTTGGTCTGTGCTTTTTGCCAGTGATCCTCATCTGTTTATCACAGTCTGAGTCTGGAGTGATGCCTGGGAATATATAAAGTGTTGGACAAGTTTGCCAAATCTTCCTACAGCATCATCTTATCAAAGACTTGGAAAATTCCATTAATACAAATGTGGATCATGCATACCATAAATTGTTTTTTGCATTTAAAACATATTAGAGTTTATGATAGGCTACCACTGGCTATTATCCTATACCTCAAGGATATGGTTTCACATTATTATGCCATTAGGGATAATTTCAGGAGGAAATATAAAACCCATTGGAAGTGAAAGGAAAGAGAAGAAATTGAGGGAATTGTTATCATGACAACATTGACTTAAGCCAAAATATTTAGTTTCTGATTTTTACTCTGCTACTCACAATCTTTATGACTCCTTATCCTTCTTGGCCTTGTTCGTTTTCCTATGTGCAAAATGGAAGAGACTCAGTTTGAGGTCCCTCTGAGCTCTGGCTTTCTATGATTTTATGATTGAATCATACTTTTCCACTGAGAATTTTATCCTAATTCAGAGGCGGCCAGTTGACTTTTTTGTATGGTAGAGCCTTCCCCAGCCCTGGCTCTGTGGTAGTCCCCATCTGTGACAAGAGCTGTCAATCATTCTGTGATTATTTCTACTGTTTGCAGAGTCAAAGGCCTGCCCTAGAGATGGTGTTTCATTTGAAATACAATCGAGTGCACATGGTGCTGAAAAATGTTCCTCACTTGGAATGGGCTAAGTTTCCAAAAGAATTTACCCCCTAAATTTAGGGTATCAATGAGGCAATGTAAACCACCAGAGCATCTACTTGACAATTTGTCACTCAACTTCAGCAAAACTATAGAGGAACAGCACAATGAATTAATGAATAGCAACAAATCCCCATGACAACATGTTAGTTCATTAAAATTTTATCAGCATTCTTCCTAAGGAAAGTGTGCCTTCTGTTCTATGTTGAGTTTCTTCAACATTGTTTTACAGCCAATTCACAGCATTCTGGTGCTTCAAAATTAGTTCCTGTGGAGAGTGAGATACACATAGACTCTATATTGTGTCACACATGGTCTCCTGGGTGTCAGTATAAAATATTGCCTACATTTTTGTGTATCTTATGGCTTAAACATTAACAAGCATTTCCCTATTGCTTTTTTTTTGAAGGCTAGGTTAATTAGCTGAAAATGTCTGTACTAATTTATTAGCAAATGCATTAAAATACATTTCATAAGTATGTTTCTAATATTCAATGGAACAGGCATCAAATGAGGGAAAAACTGCAAAAAAATTTTACTTGCTGCTATAGTGGCATTTTCCCTCTGGCTTTGGAAAACAAAAAGTAATGCACAAGCCTTGACATTTTCCTTGGA
Organism: Geosciurus inauris; assembly: GCA_004024805.1. Taxonomy (NCBI): domain Eukaryota; kingdom Metazoa; phylum Chordata; class Mammalia; order Rodentia; family Sciuridae; genus Geosciurus; species Geosciurus inauris. Next base: position 108,727 of record PVHX01005091.1, on the reverse strand, counting down.
TTCTCTTTATCTCCTTGATTTTTTAAAAAGTATGTAAACCAGATGTTAGGGGTCTGGGTATTCTCACATCATCCGGCATTACAGGGAAACACTTCACTTAAAATTTATTTTTAAAAAATCCCTTAATTCCCTATCCTAAAAACAACAGGGAAATTTGCACCATTCCCAATGTTTCAATGTTTTTTTGAGAGGATATGTATCCGTATATTCAATTTGTACCTCTGCCGAGCTCTTGTTTTCACTCGTTTCTCTCCTTTTATAAAAGGTCCTAAATGGCCATCCATAATGAAGTTCATCCTTTTTACTTTGTTAACTTGAAATACTACAAGTGGGGATAATAGCAATTTAGCAACTTCTTCATTAGCTCCACCAATTGAGGATTATTATTCTCCCTGAAATCAGATCATTCATCTACATATATACTTACAAATCGTGAATTTTTTCTCCACATAAAGAAACAATCTTTAACACATGATGAAATTTAGCAAATTATATCAAATAAATTGCATATATATCTTGACTTGAAAATTTTACTTGAACAGACAAAAGATAATTGGACATTTGAAGCAGAGTTTATATACAAGGATATTCATGACAGAACTATTCATAACAGCAAGAAAGTAATTATCTCATAAAAAGTGATTAATATAATTTTTACATTTATAAATGGAATACTAGTCAACCATTAAAAACAATGAAGCAAATTTTGATTTACTAACATAATGGATTATTAATTTATTGGCAAATTACAGGAAAGTATAATATAATTACACTTTTGTCACTAGGTTGTAGAGATCAAAAGTGACTTGGTGCTAATTTTTTCTTCTGCTTAACTGTTTTCTAATGTTTCTATGATTACCTGGTAAATTTGAGTAATTTTTTAAAACTAATAAAAAATTTTAGACTAATTTCAAGAATCACTTTTATAATAAAAGAAAATACATAAACAAGAAAATACATAAACAAAATTATCTGTATTATTTATAGTAGGATTTCTCAACAGCTTTACTATAGACATTTTGAGCCAAATGAGCCTTTGTTTTAGGCTCTATCCTGTGTATTGTGCTATAGCATCTCTGGCATCTACCCACCTTTTGCCAGTTGTACCACCCCAAATGAAACAAGTATTTCCAGACATGACTAAATAGCCTCTGAGAAGACTAACTGACCTCCAGCTGAGAATCCTGGATTCATAGGTACTGTTTGATATATGGATACTGTTCATGATTTTTAATTCACATGTGGAACATTTATCTGCTCTCCAATGTTCAGATCTCTTGTAATGTTTTTCTTGTCAAGATTCCGTTGAAAGAATTGTATTTCCTTCCTTTCAGAGAAAACCCCAATTCAGAGACTGGGGAGGAGTATTTGAATTGTTCTTGGCTTAGATCACTGGATCTTAATGGGTTATCTGTTCATATGTCATGTGGCTAATAGCTAGGATGTAAGCTATCAAGGCAGGATTTTTGTCCCCGAAACCACCAGCTCTGGACACGTTTACCTTAAGACAGTATGAAAATATTTAGCCAGATCATCATGCAAGTTCAACCTTTAAAAAGTATTTAGTGTAAATATAATAATTAGGCTGACTCTTGAAATGTGAGACTCTTAAAAAAATCAGAAGACATGACTTTGAGTTCTGAATCTAAGACTTACCTGTTAATGTGACCCTGGACAAGCCTTTTAACCTCTTCAAACTGAAGATTTTATAATTGGAAATAAGAATAATAATAATAGCCCTATTTCATTACATGATTGTAATAAATAATGAGTGCATTTACAGCTTGAAAGTGCTGTGTGAACTGCCAAGGACTCCACACCTTTGGGAATTCATTTCTCATGGAGGTTATCAGTGACTGAGGTTGCTATAGCAACTTTCTGGCTCATAATGTTCCAAAAACTGGGCCTAGTGTATACATGGCATCTATTTACACCTAGAAAGTAAACAATACTCATTAAGGAACTTGAAATACTTTCCACTTGCATTTTGTGAATGTTTTTTACCTAGGTCCATGCCTCAGTTCTCGTAGTAAAAATTAATTAAATCTTAGATGCTGGTGGACATAGAATATAAAACCAAAGACTATAAGAGGAAGAGAAAGTAAAATAAGTGAATACTTTAAAAAAATAAAAATATCACAGAAATCAGGAGATGAATTTTGAACTAATTTCAAGAATTTCTAATCTGATACTTGTTCTTTCTGCCTTATTCAACCCTGTTAAAATGAATCAACCAGTGAGGCTTCTGCAATATCCCACAGGAGTTTCTGTTATGGTATAATATAACTAACCATTAGAATATATTTTTGTTGATTAGATATCTCACAGCTTCTCTCCAAAACATCCTCTTTGGATTTTCTGAAGAAAATTTTTGCAAACTAGCTTCTGAATCAGAGTGGAAGACAAACTGCTCTTTTGTCTGAGAATTGCTCTGCTTGATATAACTTCAAGATTGTAGATAGACAACATTAAGAAAAAAATAATTATAATGGGTTGAAAAACACACCTATCAATCATCTGATTTGACCTTCCTTTATTCTTAATTTCCAGCCTAAGATAAAATATGAGATTCAGCTTCTCAGATATGATGCCAGTGAGAAAATGATAATAAATACTGAAGGAAAATGTGATATATGTGTGTGCATGTGTTGTGTGTGTGTGCATGTGCACACACATGCAGGCCCAACATGGAAGAGACATGACTGACAGATAATATTAATTTGCTTCTAACCATGTGCAAAGATGATGATACAAATACTATGATAAATAGGAAAAAATATTTTTAAATTCCTACATATTAGGAATGGATTTGGGATTAACTTCTTTTGGTTAATTTTGTTTAATCTTCTTCGTAGGGAGTGGTACATATTTGAGAAATGATTGCTCTATGTAGTCCTATATCAAGGAACAACTTTAAAAAAGAATTAACAGTCATAAACTTATAGACATAAGAGAGCAGTTTGAGAACATGAACAGCTATGCTATTGGCAGAGTATGTATATTTACATGTGTAGTCATCTAGAAAATAGCAGATATGGGCAATGTTATATCCAGGAAAGAAATCAATGGGGGAAATGGATGTGAATTTGACCATTATACTAACACTGGAAGCCAAGAGTGGGTGAGATGACCAAGGTAAAGAAGCAAGCATACAGAGTTAACAATGTGTCAAAATTGTCATTAAAATTATTTTTTGTATTTATTGTCTGTTTCTGACTCTAGACTATAAGCTCTGAGAAGGCAGAGTGCTTAGCAGACTTATTTACCAATGTATTCTAGCACCTGCCGTAATGCCTGAGGGATGGTAGCATTGAAATAATAGGAAACAGTTGATGTTATTTATGTTAGTACAGAAATTAATTTGTATGTTTTGGTATTGTTACAGTCTTGGTTTTAATTGGAACAATCTCATCCACAAGAGAATTTAAAGACAATTTTTCCTTTTCCCTCAGATAAATGTTTATGTTCTTATTTGTGAATACATGTATGGTATAAGGGTCAGTAGGGGGAGATTTGAACATAGCTCTCTGTTTCAGTTTATATGGGGACAAGCTGTCATGAAGGCTCATTTACACTTTATATGATCTGTGTCTCACAAGTGATTATACAGATAAGATTAACTTTTTTGCTCTTTTTTCATGGGATAGTACAAACTCAAGAGGAGTCGCTCAAGACCAGAAGAGGACTGTAAAGGGACATTGTTTTTTTTTCCATTTTGTGTCAAAGCCCAGGGAACCATGAGTTGGTTCATCAGGGCAATCTACCATTGCTAGAATTTATTTTGCTTTTTTCAGTTAAATAATCAACATGTGAGTGGAATTAGTGCCAAGTATGTCAAACCTTAGTTCACCAGATTACTTCTTCCTATTGAGATGATGTCTCTTCTCCATGTCTTTTACCCTGAAGGAGGCTCTTCACACTTAGTACTATGGAGATGGGTAGTATAGAAGAATATGCTTGTCTTGGCATTCAACTGGCAAATATTAGTGCATTAAATGCTCTGGGAAAGAGGAGTGAATTGGGAGATTGTCTTGAACTCTAAGAAGGTAGAAAGTAACACACCCTCCCTACCTAGTGGTGTCATTACATATACAAAAACCAGTTACTGATTAATTGTTAAGTAAGGTTAGTACTCATCAGTTAAATTGGAGGTTATCTTTTGTACAGCCTGCAATTATTTTGTGAGGAATTTTTGTCAATTAATGATTCCTTCCTAACTTTTGAAAATTTGTTTCATCAGAAATCTCTTTCTCCTTAGAGGAAAGGCAAGAAAGATGTAGAGAGCAAATTGGATTTTGATAGGACTCATTTTTACTACAATCGCACTTGACTATAACTTAACATTTAAATGACATTCCAAAATGCATTTTGATTGTTTGAAACAGAACATTTATTCAGTTAAACACATTAGTTGCTTATTTATTTATTTATTTGTTTATGACTTGCTGGAGTTCTTTTTCCTTCCTTTTTATACCCTTTTACCTACTGCTTCCAACTCAGTTCTTATTATAGCAACTGACATTTATCCTTCATATTTTACTCTATGCTTATGTGATTTTTAAATAGATTTTGCCTTGTTTCTGTTCATTTCTTAGTTGTTCTTTTGTTCTTCTTTTCCTTGTCCTTATGACATCTTCAGTAATCCTTACTGTTGCCTCCTGAATCATCCATTTGAACCTCTATGCTATGTTCTTCAGAAATCTTGTGTATGAAAGAGATGAAAGTTAGTTGGAACTGATTTAAACAAAGGAAAGGAATGTAGTGGGATGAATGCTGACCTCTTTAAAGATGTCTGTGCTGTGATCTCCAGGATTCATGAATATGATGAAAAGGACTTGGTAAGTGTGATTAGATTAAGGACTTTGAGATGGGGAGATAATTCAGATTATCCAGGTGGGCCTATTGCAATCACAATGGTCCATATAAAAGGGAGAAAGATGTCAGACTCAGAAATAGCAAATGTGATGACAGAAACAGGTTGCATGAAGTAAAGAAGGGACACAAGCCAAGAAAAGTGGAAAAGTTTTAGAAGCCAAAGAAGACAAGGAAAATGATCCTCCCAGAAGGCTCTAAAAAAGTGTAGTCCTGGTAACATTTTGATTTTACATTTTGACCTATAGAGCTATGACAGCATAAATTTCCATTGCTTTAAGCTGCTAAATTGTGGTAATTTATTACAAGAAAAAGAAACTAATACACGATATTTGTTTATGTCTGTTCAGGAGAAACTAAACCTAGTCTTTTTTTTTTTTTCCTGCGTTCCAGAATAGAACTTCGTATTTTCATTCTTGTATAAGTCTTGAAACATTTATAATTTCTTCTTTTAAAATTTTTATGGGTGCATAACAATTATATGGAATAGTGGGTTTCATTGTGGCAGATTTGGACATGCACATAATACAATTTGATTAATTTCATTCCTGAGTACTTCTTGCATTCCCTTCCTCCCTCCCTATGATTCCTTTCCTCTACCCTGCTGGTCACCCATCAAATTTCATGAGACCCTTTTTTTCCTTTTTTTATTTGTAGAGAGAAAACATAAGACTCTTGCCTTTCTGACTTATTTCACTTAACATCATACTCTCTAGTTCCATCCATTTTTCTGCAAGTGATGTAACTTCATTCTTCTTTATGGCTTAATAAAACTCCATTGTGTGTATAGATGTATATTTATACCTACATATACCTATACACACATAATGGAGTTTATATTATAGTTTGTGAGATATATATATATAATTATTATATATAATGTTTGTGAATATATAATATATATACACACACATGCACAGATATATCATATTTTCTTTATTTGTTGTTTGATGGACACCTAGCTGGCTATTGTGAATTGTGCTGCTATAAATATGGGCATGCCTATATATCTTCAAAGTGAAGGGTATGTTTAGAGATGTAAACATGGATATGCATATGCAATATATCTTTATTTTGGGTAGCTATCAAGGGATGGTACAGGTGAGTTATATGATGTTTCCATTCCTAGTGTTTTGAGGAACCTCCATTCTGAATTCCATTTTGGTTGTGTTAATTTACATTCCCATGAAGAGTGTATAAGAGTTATTTTTACCCTATATATTTGCCAACATTTATTGTCATTTTTTTTTCAGATTTCATAGCTTTATTGAGGTAAAATTTAAGTACAATAAAACACACATATCTGAAGTATGCAATTTGACCAGTTTTGACATGCATGTAAGCAAATCAATCAATATAAAAAACGTTTCCAGTATTTTAAAAAACTGTAATCATGCAGATCGTTTTCTTCATATTTACATTAGAAATCAATTACCTTAAGATATATATAACCCCACCCCCACATGCAAACTCTTTCAAAATTAAATGGCATGCTTAAAAATATCTCACAGGTGAAGAAATGATAACTAAAAAAAGTGCTTTGACCTAAATGATAACAAAACCTTTAAACATGAGGATATCTGGAAAAACAACTATACTCAGATGAGCATTTATAAATTAAAGTATTTGTATCAGAAAGAAGGCAAACTAACAATCAAAATTATTTTCAAACTGTAGTAGGAAGGAAAAATAAGAGTAGAAATATATGAAACAGAGAAGCCAAACTACAGTTAAATTTGATAAAAGTCAACTAGTCTAATCAAGAAAAAAGATAGAAGACAAAAATTAATATTAATGGAAATGGCGCTATCAAAATAACCCTAGCAAAGCAAAAAACATATTAAGGTAATATTACAATCGTACGCCAACATATGTGATATGTTTCCAAATATGGTCTGTATTAGAGAAGGATTTCTTTGCTCCTTAGATGAAAAGTGTATTTAGTCATTGATGGATGAAATATACTATATATGCCTGTGAACTCTAAATTATCAATTGTATGTTTTAGTTCTTTAGATTCATTATTTTGTTTTGTTTGGAGGATCTCTCCATGGTGATAGAGGTAGGATAAAGTCACCCAGAATTATTGTGTTGAAACCTATTTGTTTTTTGAAATAGAGAAGGGTTTGCTGGATGTATGTAGATTCTCCATTGTTCGGGGCATAAATATTTACAATTCTTATGTCTTATTGATGTATGGTTTCATTAAGCAGTATGAAACAGTTTTCTTTGTGTCTTCTGATTAACTTTTGCATTATCTGATATGATAGAAACCCCTGCTTGGTTACAAGATTCATGTGAATGTTTTGAAAAATGATTTTTATTCCCTGTCATTCTATTTATTTATGCTTTTAATTAGTTTAATCTTTAATTGACTATCATCTAGTATATTTGCTCCTTTTGCTGGTTTTCACTTTTATTTTTTATTTCTTCTTCATGAAATATTTTATTGAGGTTTTACACAGCAGGGTTTCTAGTTGTGAATTCTATTACCTTTGTATACTGTGAACAGTTTTTATTTCACTTGTCAATTCTGAAACATAATTTTGCTAGGTATACTATTTCTGAGTGTCATCCATTTTCTTCCAGAGTTTGGTATATATTATTCAAAGACTTCTAGGTCTGACAGTCTGGACCAAAGAGTCATTTATATTAAAGTTACATTAAATTATTAAGATGAATGTTTAGGTTACTACTCATCCAACACAATATTTTTGAAAAAAAATAAACTGGAAGACCTGTACTTCCCAAATTCATATGTTAGTGTATATTTCAGTGATTAATAAAAGTTATTCTGTATGCTCCATGCAAAATTAGATCAAACTGCATGAAATATCTCCATAGATAACCAGAATTTCCCAAACTATACCATAAAAATAAACATTTCAAAACATTATGTGCAAATAAGTTTTAGATATAACATCCCCCCCAAAAAGCAAATGCAATCACATCAAACAAAAGCAAATGAAACAATTGAGAGGAAAAACAACTTAAAACATAGGAGAAATATTTTCCAGGTTTTATGATTCAATATTAATATCCAAAGTATGTAAAGAACAAAAACCAAAAATCCAAAAATACAACTATGTGTAACGATTCCTCAAATACTAAAAAACAGATTAACATGGTGTCAGGTAACTGTAATCACAGATACTTGCAAAGTTGAAGAAGGAGGATTGCAAGATTGAGGCCATTCTGGGTAATGTAGCCAGATTTTGTCTTCCCTTATCAAGTTTTGCCAAAAATATTTTATTTCCTGCTCTCCTGAATATTCTTTGTTTTGACGAGAAGACATACCCAGAAAGACCAGGTTTCCATAGATCTCCAACATCACATCTCTGTATAAAGTCTGCTGAGCAGAATTTAGGCATTCCCATTCCTCTTCAGAAAAATCAATGGCCATATCCCTGAATGTCAATGGTTCCATTTGCTGCCCTTCAGGATGCTTAGTATTCTATAAATTTTTCCAGCACCTGTGTAGCACAAAATTCTGAAGCTCCTAATCTGGTACAGGAAGCCTCAAAATGAATTCTAAAAATGGCGGGCTCCAGACACAAAGGGCTATTGTCATTTTTATTCGCATTTCCCTGATGGCTGAAGATGTTCAACATTTTTTCATATATATGTTGGCCATTTGTACCTCTTTTTTTTTGTGGGTACCATGGATTGAACTAAGGGGCACTCGATCACTGTGCCACATCCCCAGCCCTATTTTGTATTTTATTTAGAGGCAGGGTCTCACTGAATAGCTTCTATCTCACTTTTGCCAACGCTCTTTTTGAATTCGTGAACCTCCTGTGTCAGCCTCCCAAGCTGCTGGGATTACAGGCTAGTGCCACTGTGCCTGGCCTGTACTTCTTCTTTTGAGAAGTGTCTGTTTAGTTCATTTGCCCATTTTTAAATTGAGTTATTTATTCATTTATTTTTTATATTTAGTTTCTTGAGTTCTTTATATATTCTGGGTATTAATCCTCTGTTGGAAGAGTAGCTAGCAAAATTTCCCCCCCATTCTATAGGCTCTTACTTCATACTATTAATAGTTTTCTTAGCTGTGAACATGTTTTTTGATTTGATGCTACATTTACTAATTCTTGTTTTTATTCCATGAGCTTTAGGGGTCCTACTGAGGAAATTTTTGCCTGTTCCTTTAATGTGGTAGTGTTTTCTCTGGTTTCTTCTAACATTTGCAAAATTTCTGGTCTTTTTCCTAGGTCTTTACTCAATATTGAACTGGCTTTTGTGTAGGGTAAGAGACAGAAGTCTAGTTTCTTCTACTATGTGTATATAGTTTTCTTAACACCATTTGTTAAAAGGTTGTCTTTCTCCAATATATACAACATCTATAATTTCAATTTATGTATATTTAAAGTGAGCATAAAGTTGTGAAGCAGCCAGACTAAAGAAATTTTATGCATTTTTATAACTTTTCTTCACAATTTTAATCTCATCCATATCTAATTCTTCAAGATATTCTTTAGTCAATCTTTCCAAAGCATTCAAATTTTCATAGAAGTAACACTTTCTTTTGCCTCATATTTAATTACTGTATTCAGTGTTCAGTAGAATTTTATAATTGTCATAAATTTGAGAAGCACTGATGACTTTACATTAATATTGGTAAACATTAGACAGTGTGGATGGTTCTCAGTCATTTTGTTTTACTCAGGCATGATAGTTAAGTCAGAAAATGGCTGCATGGATATCATTTAAAAAGAATTTGCACCATATCTCTAATAAAGATCTGGACCTGTGTTCCATTAGCCCAGCTTGGCTTCTAATCTATACTTGACATTGTCATCATGACTATATTGCAGATAATGCTGGATGGTTCCCCAACAGTCATTTTCAGCAATCTCTATTTTCCTTGACTTTTCCATCTTCCTTTCATTATAGAAGCTGAATAGGCCATATGTTTGGTTTACTGTTTCTTAATGAAACTAAGGTTAGGCATGTACCCAGAGGTAACCCTTGAACTATAAATAGAAATCTGCTGAGAAATTTGTGAAAGAGTTTTCTTTCCCTGATAAAAGGTGAGATGACCAAAGTGTCTTTCTTATTCCATCCTTGAGTGTAGTCATACAACTATGAGTGAAAACTTATGAACATTTTAAAGATACTTTCACAATACTTCAAACTATGAAGCTACTGAAATAACTTGGAACTTGGTCATAATTATTTAATTACGATTCTTCCTGTTGGTGCATGTTTCCTCACTGATGGAGAAGGAAGCAAACAGATTAGCTAATTGGTGATCTTGTGCTCACTTCCAGAGATAGAGTATGTATTGGTTGAGCAGTCATCACTCACACAGTCTAGGCAAAAAAACTCAAACAATAAACCGAAAGGGAAATCAATCTCACTTGGCATCACATGCTCCACTATTCTTGTATGGATCCAAAGTTAAAATGAAATATTAGGTTTTATTTCCAGAAAAACCTGCAGTGCTGAACTATACTGTTCTGCTTCCCTAAACTCTACTAATGTTTCCCTTCTTCCTTCCTCCTCTCCTAAAATGCTAGTTGCTCATAAATTAGAAACCTATGCAGTAGGAAGACAAGTTGACTTTAGCTAGAGTCAAATGAAACTGTCAAAAGAAAAATGTCAGTCATTTTAAGTTGTTGTCTGAAGTCTGTCTGCTTTTCACTTTTCTGTAGTCTCTGTAAGACAGCTCTTGTTAAAAGTGTATGTCATGTTAGTCAAACACCAAGATGGTGTTTGCAGTTTGAGATATTGACAATAGATATTTGCTTTTGTCTCTCATTCTCATCTCAAAGGTGTGTGGTAGATACAGATGCTTCTTGAAAGAAAGGAGACACAAATCATGGATTGAAAGGTGTAGATAGTAGCCAGTACTGCCTACTATTTTCTGACTTATCAGATGGATACTACATTTAACAAAATATTTTCCATTTTCTTTACTAGATTACAAGATTGTTTTCATGACAGATTTTATAAAAACATGTTGTTCTTCAGCTAGATAGAAAAATACATGGCTTGCGTAAGTTACAATTTGATAGTTACTAATAATCTAGTAATTTATAGGTATAATTTAAAACACTGTGAAGAATGATATCAAAATCAAATGTCAAAAATCCCTGCTTTTTGGTGACTTATAGTAAGGGTGGAAGGTGGGGAAAAGGTAAGGAAAATCATTCCATAATAACATTCCAAGGAAATTTATGAAGTACTAAAATGGAATAGAAATATTTATGGGAGTTCTGATTCGCATCTGTTCAGAGTCAGGGAATCTTCAAGATGAAGATATTTAAATAATATTTTTCAGGACTGTGAAAATTAAATTTATATTAATATAGGAATACCTGTGTGTTATGCCCACACCTTGAATGAACAGGTAATATGGAAAAATTCACTTTATTATCTCATGCCCATCTTACAGATGGGCAGGGTTGTTTGGGGGGGAGTGATAAAATGTGCCTGAGATATTTGTGTTTAATTTTTATTTAGTGAAATGATTAAATTATTGCATGGTGCATATATAAGTATAGAACTTCCACTTAAATACAAAAGGGGAATGGAGAGATAAATACTTTTATAATTAATTATAGTATGGATATTGTAAATACTAGAGTATATTTTTGTATGGAGTAAAAGAACTGAGAAGGGGAATCATTCATGCTCTTAAAAGATTGCATTTATTTCTGGGTACAGTGGCACACACCTGTAATCCCAGTGGCTCAGGAGGCTAAGGCAGGAGGATTGTGAGTTCAAAGCTAGCCTAAGCAATTTAGTGAGGTCTTAAGCAACTTAGCAAGACCTGTCTCTAAATAAAATATAAAAAATGGCTGGGGATTTGGTTCAGGGGTTAATGCCCCTGGATTCAATCCTTAGTACCAAAAAAAAAAAAAAAATTACATTTATTACTTTTTTTTCTGTGTCATTTATTTTTAAAATTTATTTATTCTACTTAGATATACATGATAGCAGAATGTATTTTGATTTAATGTACACAGATGGAGCACAACTTTTCATTTCTCTGGTTGTATGTAATGTAGAATCACATCATATATGCAGTGATACATGAAGTCATACAAGCAGTCATACTTGATGTCCATCTCATACTTGATGACATCATACTATGATGTCCATCTCATTCCACCATCTTTACTGTCCCTATGCCCCCTCCCCCTCCCTCCCCTTTCACCAAAGTTCCTCCATTCTTCCCATGTCCTCTCCCTCATTATGTATCAGCATCCACTTAACAGAGAGAACATTCAGCATTTGTTTTTTTGGATTGTCTTACTTCGCTTAGCATGATATTCTCTAGCTCCATCCATTTACCTGCAAATGCCATAATTTTATTCTCTTTTATTGCTGAGTAATATTCCATTGTGTATATATACCACAGTTTCTTTATCCATTCATCTACTGAAGGGCATCTAGGTTGGTTCCACAGTTTAGCTATTGTTAATTGAGCTGCTATAAACATTGACGTGGCTGTGTTACTGTAATGCTGTTTTTAAGTCCTTTGTGTATATACTGAGAAGTGGGATAGCTTGGTCAAATGGTGGCTCCATTCCAGGTTTTCTAAGGAATCTCCATACTGCTTTCCAGATTGGTTGTACCAATTTGCAGTCCCACCAGCAATGTATGAGAGTGCCTTTTCCCCTACATCCTCACCAATATTTATTGTTGTTTTTATTACTGATAATTGACATTCTGACTAGTGTGAGATGCGATCTTAGGGTAGTTTTGATGTGCATTTCTCTAGTTGCTAGAGATGTAGAACATTTTCTCATATATTTGTTGATTGATTGTATATCTTCTGAGAAGTTTATGTTCAGCTCCTTAGCCCATTTTATTGATTGGATTTTTTTTTTGTGTTGTTTTTTGAGTTCTTTATATATCCTAGAGATTAGTGCTCTATCTGATATGCATATGGCAAAAATTTGTTCCCAGAGTATAGGCCCTCTGTTCACTTCATTGATTGTCTCTTTTGCTGAGAAGAAGCTTTTTAGTTTGAGATTTTGGTATGTTGTATCGGAGTTCTCATTTACCTCCAAGAATTTTAAGCTTTTTAGTTTGAATCCATCCCATTTGTTGATTCTTGATTTTACTTCTTGCACTATAGGAGTCTTGTTAAGGAAGTAAGATCCTCAGCCAACATGATGAAGATTTGGGCCTACTTTTTATTCTGTTAGTTGTAGGGTCTCTGGTCTAATTCCTAGGTCCTTGATCCACTTTGAGTTGAATTTTGTGCATGGTGGGAGATAGGGGTTTAGTTTCATTTTGCTGCATATAGATTTCCAGTTTTCCCAGCACCATTTGTTGAAGAGGCTATCTTTTCTCCAATGTATGTGTTTGGCACTTTTGTCTAGTATAAGATAATTGTATTTAAGTGGGTTTGTCTCTGTGTCTTCTATTCTGTACCATTGGTCTACATGTCTATTTTGGTGTCAGTACTATGCTGTTTCTTTTACTATAACTTTGTAATGTAGTTTAAGGTCTGGTATTGTGATGCCTCCTGCTTCACTCTTCTTGCTAAGGATTGCTTTGGCTATTTTGGGTCTCTTATTCTTCCAAATGAATTTCATGATTGCCTTTTCTATTTATATATGGAATGACATTGGGATTTTAACTGGAATCGCATTGAATCTATATAGCGCTTTGGGTAGTATGGCCATTTTGACAATATTGATTCTGCCTATCTAAGAGCATGGGGGATTTTTCCAGCTTCAAAGGTCTTGTTCAATTTCTTTCTTTAGTGTCCTGTAGTTTGCATTGTAGAGGTCTTTCACCTCTTTTGTTAAATTGATTCCCAAGTATTTTATTTTATTTTTTTGAGGCTATTGTGAATGGGGTAGATTTTCTAATTTCTCTTTCAGAGAATTCATCACTGATGTATAGAAGTGCATTTGATTTATGCATATTTTTGGAATAGATTTTGGAAATATATTTGGAAAACTATTTTCCAAACAATAAAAAAATTAAAAAAGAAAGATAGCTAGTTAGTTGGTTTTGGAAATGTGTTTATTCATTGTCTTTCATTTTTTCAGTCTTTTAATTTTCTTTCCCTCAGATTCACTGAATCAGGGGTCTGAATATCATCTATATATGGATGGCTAAGATACAAAGGGCTGAAATTAGCCTAGACAATAATTTAAAAAATACAGAAGGAGCAATGAAGTATTGTTGCATTGGTAGGTCTCTATGGATACTCATTAGTTGCTTACTTTTCTAGGCATTATGCCTGATGTATGATTTTGTATGCAAACACACACATGCAAATATGCAAACTCATTTAAGCTTTATGATAAACCTAAATTGTAGGCACTATTATTTCTATTTGACAAATGTTTAGTCATGTTTAGTAATGCTAGAGTGGGAGCTTTGGTTCAGTCACTAAAGTGATATTATTGTGTCAAAGGGAGTTTTGAGACAAAGCATACATGAATGGTCCTAAATCCTCAATGAATCTTGAATCTGTCATACACATGAAGAATATTAAGATAACTGGGGCACTAAAGACTGGGGGAGATGCTTCTCAAAAATGATTTCCTTGGACAGAGTTGTGAGTGAGTCTTACAACTTCCCCAAAGGGCCAGGACTGGAAGTGCTCTGCCTTAGAACTGAAAGCAGATCAATGGGTGGGGCAAAGAGGACACAGTAGAAGGCTGGGGATGGCTTGGGGACAGTTAGGCCAGTTCAGGAAGACATTGTTACTTTTCTAAGGATTGTGAGAAGTTGTAGTATTTTACAAGGTAGGATGACATATTTGCCATGTTCACTTTTACTTTGTGGAGAATGAATGGGCTCCAGTTCAGAGTGTAAGAAGGCAGTTGACATGGAATAGGGGCAGTGGAGACATTGGGAGCCCTGGGCCACCACCAGGCAGGGGTCAGCAGTGATGATGGACTTAGTGTGTATTTTGTGATCAGAAAGTAGTGTTGCCGGGCACAGTGGTGCATGCCTGTAGTCTCAGTGGCTCTGGAGGTTAAGGCAGGAGAATTCATGAGTTCAAAGCTAGCCTCAGCAAAAGCGAGTGCTAAGCAACTCAGTGAGACTCTGTCTCTAAATAAAATACAAAATAGGGCTGGGGATGTGGCTCAGTGGCCCAGTGCCCCTGAGTTCAATCCAGGTACCAAAAGAAAAAAAAAAAAAAAAACCATAGTGTAGATGTGAGGGTGAGGAAAAGCATATTGTTATGGAATGTATTTAATTTAGATTAGCCAGTATCACATTGAACCTTCTGGGTTTTCTGAATAAATGGCTTGAAGGTTCATCCCTCTGGCACATGCCTGTAATCTCTGTGACTCAGGAGGCTGAGGCAAGAGGATCACAAGTTTGAGGCCAGCATCAGCAACTTAGTAAGGCTCTACGCAACTTAGTGAAACCTTGTATCAAAATAAAAAAAATAAAATGAACTGGGGATGTGGCTCAATGGTTAAGTGCCCCTGGGTTTAATCCCCTGAACCAAAAAAAAAAAAAAAAAAAAAAATTCAACCCATCAGTATCAGTTTACATAAAGATATCTAATGTCTTTTGAGCAATTAAAAAAGGAACTTTAAGAGTATACATTTACCTTGTCATTCCAAAAGTACACACCAAGTCAGGCCTTGGGATTTATTTGCCCATTATAACATATCAAGGTCTTTAGAGGAAATGAATCTGTTGATTGCTGACCACCTGCTGAACAGGACATACTTAGCTTTGGTAATATTAGAAATAGAATGTAGAGAGAATATTGCTATGCACGTATTTTATAAATTATGGGAGATGGGAAATATTCAGATTCATAGATAAGATTAAAAAGGTAGGGATGCCTATTAATACCATGGGGAAGAGTTTCTAGATATTTGAATTTACCAGTTGAATATAGTTTACTAACTTTCTCACCATAGCTTAAGATATGATTTCCATGCTTCCTTTTCTCCTTTGCAGTTTTTTGCTAAATTTAAACAATGCATAAATGTACATAGGCTCACTCTTGGTAAAAACCTCAGTGCTCTGAGACCTTATTTATTTATTTAATTTTTGGTACTGGGGATTGAACTCAGAGGCACTCGACCACTGAGCCACATCCCTAGCCCTGTTTTGTATTTTATTTAGAGACTGGGTCTCACTGAGTTGCTTAGCACCTCACTTTTTACTGAGGCTGGCTTTAAACTCGCGATTCTCCTGTCTCAGCCTCCTGAGCCGCAGGGATTTTAGGCATGTGCCATCATGCCCGGCGTCTGACACCTTGAAATCATTTCTGCCATTGCATTGTTATACTACCAAAGTGGTTATTGCAAAATATTGGAGTACCTTGGTTCAACGAGCCCTCCTTCCCTTCCTGCCTTCCTGCTTTTCTTCAGCCTCCCTTCCGTTCATTCATTTACAAATATTGAGTGCCTGGCCAGACAAGGAGCAAGGCACTGGTGATTCAGGAGTTAAAAAGACAGCTATGGTTCATTTTCTTACGGCTCCTACAAATAAGAAAGAGAGCTATTAAACAAAATAATCTTAGCAATTGATAAGGATTACAAGAAAATGTCACACTAAGCTGTGAGAAAATAGATGATTGTCATTGTATGTAGCATTCCCAGATTCTCTGAGGAAGTGATATTTCAGTTGAAGGCCGAAGGATTTAAAAAAAAAAAACCCAAGTGCGTTCCAGCAAAAGTGTTGCCATCAGAGAGAAGAGCAAATGTAAAGGCCACTCTAGTCCAAATGGCATTTATAGTTTTGTGTGATGTAGAAAATGATGCTTCTTTCTTAAGATACTGCTGGAACGTTAATGTAATAAGCATATGAATATGTGAAGAATCTGAACGGGAGTTAAGGCTCTTATGTGGTCAGTGTGTACCGTGTACTGTTTTATACTGCAGCCTAGCAGAGACCCTGAGGTAGAAAAGGAGTTCAAATATTTATGAAAGTAAAATTAGCTTATGAGGGACGGGGCTGTAGCATAGTGGTACAGTATTTGTCTAGCATATGCAAGGCCTTGGATCAATCACCAGTACTACAAAACAAAACGAAAAAATCAAACAAACAAAAAAATCTCCTGGTCCTGGAGACTCTTCAGCATCAAGCAGGGACAGGGAGGCATCAAGAGTCATGCACCTTTTCCTGCCAACTTGGCAAGGTCAAAACTTTGAGATGCACTTCCACATTTCCTTCCATTAAGATGGCAGGTCGGCTGCAAAATCTTCATTCACATAATACATATTGACACAGTTTACTTCAAAAGCAAGAAGTAGGGATAGTGGGGCAATAAAATTGTTTTATGATTTGATTTTCTTCTTTTCTCTCTTCTGCCTACTCTCAACTCCCATTCCCTGTTTTCTTTTCTTTGACTCCCCTCTCTCTCCTCGTCCTTCTATTTTTCCTTTTCTTCTTTCTTCCATCTTCCTCCTCATCCTCCTTTTGTTCCTTCTCCATATTCTTCAATTCACTCCTATGCACCTCAGACAAAGAACACTTCCTCTGGCATCAACAGATATCCACTTAAACTCACTACCCTTAATCTTAGCATTTCTTTTTAAATAAGGAAGGTTGGCAGAATGCTGTCTGTTAAGGTCATATGGTCTTACAGAGGAGCCTCAGCAATCAGAAGTTTCTAGTGGGTGTTTGTAAGCAAGTGGCAGTATACAACTTTATGTCTTGAGTGCTGAATAGTGAATGCATTGGGAGGTACAAAAGGTTGTAAAAAAGAAAAGAAAAGTGATAGGCATTTTCAGGTGAGATTTAAAGGTGACCAACACTAAGGCAATAATAAATAAATAAATAAATAAATAATAAATAAATGAAGGTAACATTACCCCAGGGAGACAGGGCATGGGTGCACCTCTGTTCATTTTGTACCACTGTCTTCTGACTTGGAAATGGGCACAGACTGCTGAACTGTATTATTAGGGGAGAGAAAAGAGGGATGTCCTATTATTTTTACCTTTATTTTTCTTTTATTGTTATAATGAGACATTGTAACAACAAATCAAACTAAAACAAACACCAGGTTTATCTTTGCATCAGAGACAGGCTTAATTTTTTTTAATTTAATTTTTTTGTGCAACGTTCTTAAATCTTTATTTTTTATTTTTTCAAATTAGTTATACATGACAGTAGAATGCACTACGATACATCATACATAAATGGAATATAATTTAAATTTTGAAGAAAATTTTCTAAATTTCTAACTAAACTGAGTCCCTGGCCTTATCACCAAATGTTGCTTGTCCTTGTGTTTTTGTTGATGCTTTTTCATGCTCTTCCTTGCATGTGGCACCTTTCAAAAGTACTCAAAGAACCCTCAGTCGGTTTCTGAATGGGAAGTGAAGTAAACTCCTGCTGCATCTGCTATGATACTGTGTGAAAGGACCAGTTCCTTGGGGAGAATGCTTCTATTATGCTTCCACTGAATTTACAGAGATAAGAGAGACTCTTGTGCAATGGTGACAGCATGCTGTAAATCTCTACTGGAAATACCTATGTCAGGTGTGCTGTATTTGTTGACAAAACCCAGCTAATTTTCCTGATGGCGTACAGAAGCTCAAGATCTACAAATGGACAAGCTGTGCTGGATTCTGTCTTATACATGGACAACAGAATTTCCTATTAGTTCACCTTCCATAATCTTGACAGTTTATAGTGAAAATAATCTTAGTTTTGTCAACTAAAACCTGCAGTTTTAGCAGCCCAAGAGGTATATTAATAGAGTTTACATGGAAGAATGCAATAGCTATGTGGTTATGTAATTCTTTTGGAATTATTTCTTCAACTACTATTTGTTAATATAGTTTAAAGTTTTATAATGTATTTTATTTTTCTTTTGGTACCAGAGATTGAATCCAGGGTTGCTTAACTATTGAGCCACATCCCCATACCTTTTTATATATTTATTTTGAGACAGGTTCTCACTAAATTGCCGTCCTCTTGCTTTAGCCTCCCAAGCCACTAGGATTATAGGCATGCATCACTATATCTGATTTATGGTGTATTTTAAAAGGCATAAGAAACAATATAGAACTTTAATGCCAGATAAAGCTTCCAGAGAGCATTCATTCTGTTCCTCAGGCCAAAGGGAAAATCTGGAAAAACTATGGGAGAGTAATAATTTTTTCCACATCATGCTTGTTAAGATTTTAAAACATCTGCCCTTCAGACTTGACTACTCATAGATCTCATCATTTTTACCTTAGTTAAAGTTTAGTGTTTTTTAAGTGAACAATTTATTATGTTTTGTCAAATATATGTACTGATTTAACTAGCTTTACAGTGAAGGTAGAGAACATTTGCATTACTCCAGGAAATTCCCTAATGCTCCAGGCTGCCAATTACCTATCTCAACCCTTTGCATGCAGGGGCAACCAATATTTGGTTTTCTGTCACCACAAATTACTCTTGCATGTTTTTGAATTTCACACAATTTATATACACTCCTCTATGTTTGTTTCCCTTCATTAAAGATTTTTTTAAAATTCTTTCACTAATGATGTTATTGTCTTTTTCTTTTTGGTTACCAGGGATTGAACCCGGGAGGTCTTAACCATTGAGCCAAATCCCCAGCCCTTTTTCACTTAGGAAAAAGTTTTGCAAGTGTTGAAAAAACTTTTTTTGTTAATCTGGAATTAAGTAGAAATTATTGGTAGCTTTTCATTCCTTAAAGATTTTAGCCTTTGGAAATTTTTCTGTAAATATAAAGAGATAAGTTATATGTAGGCTTTGTCCTCATTCCATGTATTTATTTCTGTCAAAATGGACTACTATGCAATATTAAGACAGAAAAAATAGAAGAAAATGCCTGCTCCACATTATTTATGGCAATGGTTTCATATTTTTAATAGTGTGATTTATTTATTGAGTACTGTTATGATTTATATATGAGGTGTTTCCCAAGAACCCATGTGTGAGACAATGCAAGAACGTTTAGAGGTGAAATGATTGGGTTATGAGAGACTTAACCAAATCAATACATTAATCCACTTGAATGGATTAACTAGGTGGTTACTGTAGGCCGGTAAGATGTGACTGCAGGTTTTATATTTTATATTTCACTGATGATGTGCCTTTGGGCTTTACATTTTGTCCCAGGTGAATGGAGCTCTCTTTCTCTGCTTCCTTGTTGCTGTGTCCTGAGCCACTTTCTTCCTCCACACTCTTCTGCTATGATGTTCTGCCTCATCTTGGGCCCAGAGCAATGAAGTCAGCCATCTATGGATTAAGACCTCTGAAATCTGAGCCAAATAAACTTTTTCTCCACTAATTGTTCTTGTCAGGTCTCTTGGTCACAGCAATGGAAAAGCTAAAACAAGTACCTACTGTTTACTACAAAATGTATACACATAGTCTTATCATTTAAATATTCTAGGTAGTACCTGCCTTGAAGGATGTGATAAGTGTTTCAAATATTATAAGTCAATCATCAATGATCTATAATTAATATTCTTTGGACCAGTCCCTTTCCACCACATTTACTTTTGCATGAAGACTCTTGAAAAGAAAGTGTCACTGCCTTTCTACATCAGGCAAAATATTCCTGGGGCTAATGAAGCTGTAGCACGCTTTTGTTTTTGTTTTTTCTTTTTTTTTCTTCCTTTTATCTAACTTAACTATTTCCAGGTTTATTTATTTTTTGAGATGGGGGCAGTACATGCTAAATAGCAGGTAATGTAAATGTGATGAAAGGAGTTAAAATGTCCCCTGTCCTCCACATTTGTTCTCTCTGTCCTGTTGACATCTGTTTCCTCCAAGATTGTCAGGCACTGGGAAAATTGTTAATGACTCCCCAAGGCACTCAAGGCAGAATATCAGTAATAACAAAACAGAATCCTACCATAATGCTGAAGTAAGAAATGTTGGTCATCATACTCCCCTTTCCCACCCAGGAAGAAAGAAATTTGAATGCAGTAGTGGTCTGCTTAATGAATGTGGGAGATCAGATCTAGAAAGTCAGAGACACACAAACTGACAGAAGCAGGGCTCTACATCAGATAAATGCACATCTAATCTGAGCACACTTGACCAGTGTTAGAGATGGACTATCTGGGCTTCATTTCCATTTGCTTTTGTCATTTCAGTTACATCTAAATGTGTTTATCATTGTTCAAGGGCGAAAGGAGTTTGGATTTATATGGAAGAAAGCCTGGGGATAGGGATCTAGGTTTTTGAAGTTTATATAGTGATGTTAAAAAAGCTGTGGAAAAGATACCATAAAGGAAAAGCTGAAGAGTAGACTAAGAAGACTTGAACATTGGGAGGACTCTGTTTGGTTTTCAAGACCTACATACTAATCGGCCTCAATTCACAGGGAGAAGGGTGAGGAATCATGCATAGGGAGATTTATGACTGGGCCTGGATGTGGTATACATTACTTACACCGTGACCATATGTGTACATTGTCTGGGGTAAGTGATCTTATTGAGAACCTTGCCAGGAAAAAAGCTCTCATAGTGGAAGAATGTGCCAAATTCATGGATATCTTTTACATCATTATTCCCTGTGTTTTCATTGGTGTCTTATATTCTATAATTAAGCCTTTTTTTCAATCTGTTCTTATTCCTATTGCCATGCAAATTATAGATATTGAGATTTGGAACATTGATGGATATTTATCCCTTGGGTGCAAATTATTTCTCTTTAATTTGGGAGTCATAACCCATTGATAGATATTGAAATCAATATAATTTTTAAATAAAAGTTATACATTAGCTATCAAGATATATATATGTATACATATGGATTAATAATTCTTTTGTAATATGTATTTCTTCCTCTGGTTGCCAAAAAATATAAAGTAATAGTGTAACTGCTCTTCCATTCCTTTTCAGACAAAGGTAAAACTTAAAGTGGACATTTTGCTTAGGGTTGTCCATTGTGAATGAAAGTATGAGCATATAAAATTTCTGACATTGAATTTTCTTCTTCTTGTAGATAACGACAACAGGGTAGAGGATTTGTGAGACATTCTAAGAAATTGTCACATTTCTGCATAAGGCAAAGGGATGAATTGGTTGCAGAATTACAGCCTTAACTCTCAATCTGTTTGCCTTCTGTCAGTTTTGGAGAGATAATTTTTTAAAAAATCGTTGTTTCAAGAAATATCAACATACATGCATAATATCAGCGCTGTCATCTGAAGTTCTTTATATAAGCAGGTGGTTTTGGACCTTGCCTGCAGCAATAGCCTTTGATCATTTAGGGGCTAGTGATATACCCTAGGCAGCTCCAGTTAAACAGTTATATGTAGTCATTTAAATATACACCTTTATATTGTATGTTTAATCTTTTCACACTTATAATAGACTCACAGTATGAGAATATTATAAAAGATTTTCCCCTCACAGTTATACTTCACCTTTTCCTTTCTGGGGACACACACAGTAGATTTTCCCTGTATGAATATAATTAAGTTGGTACATAAGCATGAACATTTGATAAATACAATTATAGACAAGCCTGATAAAATCATTTGAGGTGGGTTCTACAAGAATCTAAATCCAAGTAACTACTTTTATTCAGACCTCACTTTGAAGTTAAAATCTGGAGTTCTTCAGGGATACCAGAATGAAGAGGATATGTTTCATTCTATTTATGGTTCTGGAAAAATGGACTGTGTATAAAGTGGCCACAAAGGGAAAGAACACAAAACCTAAGGAATGGTCAATTTGATCTCTCCTCCATTTTTACACCATAATCACCAGTCCCCACTTTGTAGGAATGGAGAGTGACAAAGCCTATGATGCCACAACAAATCCCCGTGTATTGTCTGAATGTGTGGGAGGTCAGGGACACAGCCGATTTTGGTGGGGGATATCCAGCTCAGAAAGAAATTTTTAATCTAGCAGCTGTATGAATTCTGGAAAAATAACTATGTATTTTGGACAAAGAGAACTGCTATTGAATCCCGACTTTGCCATGTAGTTTTGTTGTGACTATAGGCAAGTTATGTAACTTTGGCACGTCTTGATTTTCTCTTTTGTAAAATAGGAATGATGATATTTTGTAAGTTGAAAATGTTTACTGTCAGTGACAATGACCCCAACTCATCTTGGTTTAAATAGAACTTAAAAATTATTTTTATTTTTGGCCTTCCTAATAGAAAAACTAGAGGCTTGCCAGCATCAGAGGAGCTGTTCTATTTAGGGTCATGCTCTTCAGGGTTCCCACTCTCTTTCTCTGCATTTCTCAATAGCTTTGATGTTATCTATTTGTGATGCTTTGACATTGAACAAGTTGTCATAATGCTAACAAAATTGACTGGAAAACTTCCAGGCCACATATTTATATACTAATCCAAACAGAAGGAGAAGAGGGTGTATTTTAAAAAATAGCTCCCACAGAAGAGAAGGAAACATTACCTAGCAATCTCCTATAAAAGACTTTTTGCCACACATTTGATCACATAACTATGTCTGAAATAATCACTACGGCCAGACAAGTGGGATAAGCTGCTAGGTTGAGGCCATTTAAGGATACAACTTGGAGACAGCTGCCCAATCTATACTGACAAAACAAAACAAAACAATTATGGCTGAGGTGTGGTTCTCCAAAAAAATCCAGGCTTGGTTTAGGGGGGAAAGATGCTGCCAGGAGCGTGGGGGGCAAACATCTACTTGCTACCATTGGATTACCCCTGTCCGCATGTTTTCTTCTTATAAAAGCATGTTGAGATATGTACTCATCCCATCTCACTCTAGGAAGAAGGCAATGCACAATTGCATCCCTGAGTGGGAGAGTTCACACATCAGGCCTGGCCGTTCAATGCTCGAATATCTCCAGCAGGGCCTGCTTGTGTAATTGGTTCTTAGTCAACTCCTAGAAATATGGTGCTTGACTGTTACCTCTATTACTAGTTAATAAGATTGTTTTGTATACCTTAGGCACTGAACTGTGTAGACCAGTTCAAGACAGTTTAGGCGTACAATGTGTTTCTATTGGATAGTGACTTCCTTCTGGAGTTTCCAGTAATCATGACTAGTCATGTAGGTCAGTGTACCTACCTGACCAGTTGCCCCCCAAATTCTGCACTCGTGGACTCAAATGGCTTCCCGGGCAACATACTTTGCACGTGCTACAGTTCACTATTGGAGGAAGAGTATATATTGTATGACTTCCTTAAGGGAAGATTTTACAAACACTTGTTTGATTCTGGACCTTTTCCCCTCGCTGATCCTACTTTGTATTCTTTTGCTGTAACAAACATTATCCTGAGTATAACTGCTTCTGAGGCCTGTGAATATTTCGAGCAAATCATCAAACCTGTATGTAATTGTGATTGTGCGACTGCCAAAGCAACCACACTGCAGCTTCCAGATCCAAAACAAGGATTCTCGAGGTTAGGGGTCAGCAAACCAGATCTCCGATTCTTTATAGGCTTTATGAATCAGATGTCTCTGTAGCAATTACTCAGCTCTGCTAGCTGTTGAAAGCTATTGTGAAAGAAGCCTTATACTATATGTAAACAGAAGGGTGTGGCTGTGTGTCAGTACAGCCTTATTTATGAATGCAGTTGTGAGAGGGGATGGGTTTGAGTCACATATTGTAGTTTGTTGACCCTTGTTCTGGTAATGAGCCGTATTGTTGGCTCTGTCGAGATCTAGCTTCTTAGGGCATGATGATCTGACCCAAGTTTAAGTTCTTCCACCACAATTAACATATAATAGTGGTACTCTAAAAATTTATTAATCATTGATTCATAGAACAGATTGTTTCTCCCGGGACCAGTTAAAACAAACTCCTTACTCTGGTAGCAGAGTGAGTTCCATCAGCAAATCTGGTGCTTCTGTTTCCCATTGGCAATATCTCATTGACAGCACAACCACATCTTAGATAGGAATTTGGATAGTATCAGCTTTCAGAGTCTCTCAGAGCTCACTTCCTCTTATAGAAACTTAAGAATTGCTGTGGGTGGGGGGTGTCACACTTTAACAACCATCATTCTTCACTAGGTTCTCTGAATTGGGGATTTTGCCCTAAAATTATTTCTTTAATGCTTTAATTGATATTCACTTTATTTCAGATTGTTATACTCCAAGTGATGGTAACTCAAACTGAAGATGTTATTAGATTACAATCTTTGAGTTTCTGACATGGCTTAAGAAATTTGTTTACCAGAAATAGGTGTTGGTATAGTGGCCACCACCTTGTTCTTTTCTTGGGAACAGTGTGGGGCAATAGGCTGATGGGGTGGGGATAGAGGCCACTCATCTGCCCCTGAAGTCAGAGAGACTAGTCTGTCTTTTATGTAGTGAATGCAAAAAAAAATCTTACTTGTGAGGTGCCTAAGAAAGAGGACTTCCCTGAGGCTGTAATTTCTATTTTTATGGTGGGGGGAGGTACCAGGATTGTGGTACTTAGGTACTTAACAAGTGAGCCACATCTCCAGCCCTATTTTGTGTTTTATTTAGAGACAGGGTCTCATTGAGTTGCTTATCACCTCGCTTTTGCTAAGGCTGGCTTTGAACTTAGGATCCTCCTGCCTCAGCATCTGGAACCACTGGGATTATAGGCGTTAGCCACTGTGCCTGGCTCAGGCGATAATTTTATAGTCTGCTAATATTGCTTTCCAGGATTTGACTATAACTAATTTTAACAGAAGTTTGATAATTTAGTTTTTATTTTCCCACAGATGAAAAATCACTTTGATTGCAGAACAAAGACTGAACAGGAAAACAATGAATATATAGCAAAGAGTCCTTCTAATGACTTGTGTGCAGTATAAGAGATGACATTTATTTACTTCAACCAACTTGATTTGTGAGAAAAAAAATAACATGTATAGAATATTGGTAGAACAGGAAGAGGAAATTGAGACAATGCAATTTTTATCTCATATTTCTCCATTAGCCATTCACCTCTTCTTCATTATCATCAGAATCTCAATTTTTAACCTGGGCATATTGCTGCCCAAGTTACTTACACATTTCCTAATTCTTTTTTTAAATATTTTGTTTAGTTGTAGATGAACACAATATCTTTATTTATTTTATGTGGTGCTGAGGATCGAACCCAGTGCCCCACGCATGCGAGGCAAGTGCTCAACCGCTGAGCCACAGCCCCAGCCCCACATTTCCTAATTCTTTAGCAATAAGATAAGTAGGTGACTAAACTATGGCCAATGAAATGTAAATAAAGATTTTGTATATGACTTCTAATACAGTTCTCTAAAAGGAAAGAAGCAAACAATGTTTTGGCCTTTCTACTTTTTTACTTTGCTGATCTGAAACACAGATATCATAGTTGGAGTTCCAGTAGTCATCTTGGGACATGATGTACCCTTGATGGTATAATGGAAGGAAAGACCTTGTGTCTTATGATTATGGCACTGCCATACCAATTTTAGGCAGCCTATTTCCAAAATAATTTTGGGAGGGATATCTTATTTCAATGAGGCCATTTTGGAGACTATTTGTTCAATGCAAATGAACATAATAATATTGAATATTTAAGTACTGAGTGTGGAAAAGTGACTTTTAATGATTTGGGAAGGTGCAGCTTATAAACTTATAAAAGAAAATGGAAATGAAGAATTGAACAAAGCCAGGGAGTAAAAGGCAAAGAAATTAAGGAAATGTATCATAAAGTTAAACAGGAACTCAATGTATCATTGAGTTCAACAGGAATAGTTAGGTGACTTTCATGAGACTCTGCTTAAGTATAATTCTTACACCTTACAATGGTGGAAGCAATTTAGTGGTGTAGGGGGTAGGCAACATCAGTAGAAAATGATATTTGAGCTGTATAATTCTGTTATGCAATTTAAGTGATGATTGGTAGATATGTTAAACAAAGCCCAAGTCTATTTCCTGTTTTCAGTTACTTAACATTTAAGTGTTCATGTCCAAGTGCATAACACTCCATATTGATACAGTCAATAATCATTTTCCAAACTGGTGTACCTTCAAGTTACCTTATTATAGACTGCATTTAAAGTGTGCGTCAAATACACTGAAATTCATCTCTTGAAGGTTTTCACATCCTGACTGCTACAGGTGAGATCTCATTATTGATTTGACTTCATCATTCTCCCTCTTCCACCCATCAATTCTTATATGAATTAAAATCTGCCCTTAGTATCTTTGAGAAACATAAGTTATGTGTGGTTATAATAAAATATCCTAAGGTAAAACAAAACAAAATAAAATTTGGGAATGATTGGTTTGAGAGTTTCGTTAGGGAAAAATCACCCCCATTTTACATTTTT
Source organism: Geosciurus inauris (assembly GCA_004024805.1). Lineage (NCBI taxonomy): Eukaryota > Metazoa > Chordata > Mammalia > Rodentia > Sciuridae > Geosciurus > Geosciurus inauris. The sequence continues at coordinate 81,714 of PVHX01005091.1, read as the reverse complement.
GTTTTCTTTCATATTCTTTTTTTTTTTTTAAATATTTTTTTAGTTGTTGATGGATCTTTATTTTTTTTTAATATATTTATATGTGGTGCTGAGAATCGAACCCAGCGCCTCACGCATGCCAGGCAAGCGCTCTACCCCTAAGCCACAACTCTAGCCCCTCTTTCATATTCTTTTAAACAATTGTTTCTTCATTCCTAATCCTTTCCCCATTGTTCCCAAAATAAAAATCTGTATTTTTACTGCTTTTACAATTCTGTGTCTTCTCCCAAAGTGGGAGTTTCTCACGATTAGGACTGATAGCTTTTTCTTTATGTAACACTATTGCCCTATCTGGAATATATATGTAATAACATAGCCATTCAATATTGAGTAAATATAACAGATAGAGAAGCTCTTACTGCATGAGACAGAGATTAGGTATAAAAGAGAAATTAGAAAAAGCTAGAAAAAGCTCAGACTTTGGGCTTCAGAAACCTAATTTAAAATTGTTCCTGTTTACAGGAATCCACCCACCTGCCTTATTTTTAATTTTTTTCCACATTTCAGATTTTTATAATCAACTGTGGTCTGAAAATATTAAATGAAAAATTCCAGAAATAAGCAATTCATGTTTGTAATTACATATTACACTAACAAGCATAATAAGATATCAGCAATCCCACTCTGTCTCATCCTACATCCAGTACATCCACATTATCTATGCCACCTGTCTGTCAGTCACTTAGTAGCTGTTTTGTTTATCAGATGGGATGTGGCAGGGTCTCATTGTTTGTATATGTTTGGTACTATTTGTGGTTCCAGGCATTCAGTGCAAGTCGTGGAAGATATCACCTACAATAAGGGGAACACTACAAAGAAGGAGAACACTCTCTCATGGCATGGATGCCAGGAGTGTTAAGCTTACCATTTTACTTTAGTGGAGTGATAATTGAGAAAATAAAGTTTTGGTATTCATTTTAACCTTGAATTAACTTGTATAAAAACTCTCAAGCTGGGTTTCAGTTTTTTCCATGATACGTATGAATAATATCTATCAAAAGAGAGAAGGCAATAAAATGAGTAAGGTGGAAGGCTTTGAAATTTTTTGATAACTATGGACATAAAAAGTGTTACAATTTTTATTTTTTAAATTGTGCATGGCATAATAAATTTTCATTTGTTACAATTTTAAAAAATGTATTTATTTAAATTATGTCCAGTTATTTCATTTGAGGCTAAAAAGTTACTGTGTCCCCAATATCTCACAGAATATATTCATTAAAGACATAATGATTATATTGAAAAGTGATTTTAAGAAAGAAATGAACATTGTTAAAGAAGATATTTTAAGGATGATTTTAGCTATAACATTTTGGACAGATTGAAGAGACAGCTAAGACAGGTGGTAAGGAATGGGTTTTGGAATACCAGATGTGAAATGACAAGGACAGGAACAGATATTTAACTGTGAGGGGGAGAAATAAGCACTAGAAATATATAACTGGTTTTCCAAAAGAAAACTGTTCAATTTGTCTTTGTGTGTAGAATTTCACAATATGGTCTTTTACACCCAACTAATCCTCACCAATAGACAGCAACTTATTATTTTTGTTCATCTGGTAATAAACCTGTTGTTGTAATTTTCCTTCATTGCAGCCAGGTTCTCAAAGTTTCCTCCTTTCAGATCTAATTCGTCACTGCTGCTTTTTAAGAAGTTTTTTTATAATGTTCCAAACAAGCAACTCTTGTAAATGTTAGAAAAGTCTTTCTTTGGAAGAATGTTAACAGTTCTTCATTAGATTTCACACTTAGAAATAAATATTAAAGGAAAGAGACCTTCAGGGGTAATTACAAGTTCTACATTGTGGGGTTTGCCTTTTCCACACTTCAGTATCTGAATCATCACTAATACATTTTTCTGTTACCACTCAGTACAATAAACTTATTGACATAACAAAGGGAGTTATGTCCTTTAACTTGTGATGGCTCCCTTAGAGCCATCACAAAGGGAGGCAAAACCGAGGTCCAGAGCCCATCCCACCACCTGGCTTCTGCCACAGGACTTTCCCAGTGCCCTGTTTTGGAGAGATTAATAATTAACCCCAACTTTACTTTGCCTCAGTATCATTTTTTAAAAGGAATTGGACATTGGGATTATAATAGACATTCTCTTTAAATTGTTTGGACAGTGCTACAAAGTGGATGAAACTTCTCAGTTTCTGTCTTTGGAACCTCTTATGACCATCTTTTAAAAGTGGGAATTCACCAGGGATTCACTATCTGTTCTGTATGAGTAGATCTTGGCCACTCTCATGTCTCTAAACTTTACTAAAGAAAGATTTCCAAGTCAGTGTTTCCAGTCCATACCTCTGTCCTTTTGTCTGATATTCATCTGCCAATTAAACCTCTCTACCTGGCTGCCCCAAAAGCATTTAAATCTCAATGACTCTAAATGTGAGCACATGTGTTTCCTCTTCTAACTTTTCCTTCCTCCTATGTTCTCTATTTTATTTACTGATATCAGTTTCCTGATAGCAGATATACAAGAACACAGGGAGTCTCACTGAACTCACTTTCTTTTACACTACAACATATAAATCTTTCCAATTTCCCTACTTGTAAAGCTCTTCTCTTTGTTATTAGACTGCTTTCATCTCATGGAAGAGACTCTTGGTTTTCTGCCTGCCTCCAGTCACATGGTTATAATAAGCCATGTGACTTATTATAAAGTTTTTAGTAACAAAGGGTGGAAATTATACCATGTAACACACAAAAAGTAAAAATTGGTAAAAGCTATTCCCCTACATTCTACTGGATATTTCTCTTGAGAGTAGTTTCTCATTCAATATGGCATGTTTTGGACATGCCACTTATTATCCAGCCATGGTTAATTCTCAATCTTGCCTCTTAAGTGATCTCTTTAAAACTTAAATTTGACCATATCACTATCAGTGTACAACCTTACAAAGGGGTCCTAACTCTCAGGGGTGACATAGTTTGGGTGTGGTTTGAGGGTCTCCCAAGTGTCCATGCCAGTTAAAGGCTTGGTTCCTAAGATGGCACTATTGGGAGTAGGTAGACCCTTTAAAAGGAAATCCTTAAGTCACTGGGGGCATCCCCTCAGAAAGGATTGTGGTACCCAGTGTCTCTTACTCTGACTTCCTATTATGTCATATTATGTTAAACTCTTTAACATAATATATAAGGAACCTCATATCTGGCACCTGTGAACTTCATCATTACGTAAGTTTTCCTGCTGTTTATTGATTAGAATGACACTCTTCCTTCTTCTTAACCCACCACACTTTGATAAATTCCTGCCAATGCTGTGAAATTCAGGCCAGGTCACCTTCTTTAGGAGCCTTCCTTGACTTTCACACTTAATAATTTTGTGCCTGCAGAGATGCCTTGCTTGACCACTTGGAATAGCTTTGCAAATGTCTGTTATTGCTGTCACTGTGGTGCATTTTGATTATCTCTGTGTGGCACCTTCCAGGATATGTTTTGGGGGACTTGAGAATGAGGGTCATGTCAAACATGCACAGCATGGAAAACTTGATACACCAGGAACATGTTTTCAGTGACTGATTGAGTATGTGGAAGTACAAAGCAATTATAAAAGAATGAACTAAAAGTATTACTAGAGCTGTTACTACCATTGATTATTTCTCATTTTCATTAACAAGTTGATCAAAAGTCACAATGAACAAAATCATAGGCTGACTAGGAGAAAACGAGTACTTGACCTTCTAATTTGAGGTCCCATTTCTTCCCATTTTTTAAAAAATTATTTATTTTTTTAGTTTTAGGTGGACAGAATATCTTTATTTTATTTTATTTTTTATGTGGTGCTGAGGATCGAACCCAGTGCCTCATGCATGCTAGGCGAGCACGCTACCACTGTGCCATAACCCCAGCCCCTCTTCCCACTTTTGAATTTATGATCTAATGAGATTTCTTAAGCCCAAATCAGTAATTTGATAATGTATATTGATTTTTACTTCCTAATTTAATAACCTTACTGCTAAAGTCATTATAAAATGTCTTTATAGAAATATGTAGATCATAATAGTTTGAAGACAATTCTTATCTACTCTGGATCTGAGGATGGATAGTCTTATTACATTTTTACACATTTTCTTTTGGATCACTCTTTTTTTAAAAATCTCTAGAGGATTCATTTACTGTATATAATCCTATACTTAATAGTGAAAGGAATTTTCAATCTTCCATCTAAGTATAATATATTTTAATGCAATTAACTCAAATATTACAAGTAAGTAGTCAGATGCCACCCTCTGGCTCTAAAGAAAAGAAAAGATATCAATAGCTATACACAAATTGGTGTCTTGAAGGTGACTGTCAGTTATTCTTAAATACATGTGGGGCGCCATGCTCTATCTTCAGGCTGTGTCAGCTATACATAGGATAGCAATGGTAAGGAAGAAACAAAAAATACAAGGCTTTGATCTTCAAAGTTTCCTAATTTCCCTTTGCTCAAAAGCAGTTGTTAGAGCTACAGAGTTAAGAAGTCTTCTAAAGAAATGTAAATGGTTGCCTATGCAACTTCAGACTCAGGCATAATTCTAGGGACCCAGGAAATACTGTTATTACAAGTCCTAGTGCCAACATAGGTCCACAGAGAGCGAAGAGAATTGTGTTGTCTTTGACTAGATTGTAAGCCAGTGGAATTTTCCCTGTAAGGGGATGAAAGATTCTTTTCTGTTCCTCCTACTTATTTTCCAATTCTGGGTTATATAAACTCCTATCTTCAGCAAAATGATTGAACGTGATTTATATGCATTTTAAATCTGTGTTCTATGCATTCTCAGTATATGGATAGTAAAGCTGAGTAATTAGTAGGGTTTGTCAAAAAATGAATTGATTTTTGATGATTAGGGAACAGCTCTATGATATCAGAGTATTTTGCTTTTTTGTGTAGTTGTTACTGAATCAATGTATGGGAAATATAAGACTTGAGACTTTTAGGGCCTTACTGTAGAAAGCAGCATAGAGCCTTTCTTACAGTATGAACACTGGTCAGTGAACCCTCAGGGACTTTGCTACTAAATGCCAAGAAATTTAAAGTTGATAATCTTTTGTTCAGTAAATTATCCTCATGAATTTATGAGCATGCAAACATAAACCTAAACATTATTTGAGGTAAGGGATGGAGAACTGAGCTGCTTTGCCCAAGAATGGTAAAGGGGAGTTGGAGGCTTTCTGGTAGGGGTAGGAAAACATAGAAAGTTAGGTCCAAAATATGCCATATTGAATGAGAAGTCACTCTCAAGAGAAATATCCAGTAGAATGTAGGGGAATAGCTTTTACCAATTTTTACTTTTTGTGTGTTACATGGTATAATTTCCACCCTTCGTTACCAAAAACTTTCAGTATAAAAACGTTCCAAGTTACACAGCCTTGCTTAGGCATACTTTGGAGAAATAGGACTCAGTAGAATGTGGCATGTAATTTGAATTAAAGCAGAACAGTTTCTTGTAAAATAAAATATTTTACTCACATAGGATAAAGCAGCAAGAGATAACATTGAAAGACATAATCATTTCAATAAATTAATAAGTTGGGGATGTGCCTTCTTATTGCAAATTCAAATGACAGATTAACCTAATCAGGAGCAAAGATGTCCAGCTTCTGAGTAACTCTAAGGAAATTGACTATCTTACATATAGAATGACCCTTAAAAATGTTTCATGTAATGAGTGAATTCTTTGACATTTACAGTAGTAACATTTAGCGAAGCCCAGACACATAAAATATACATACTCACTTAGATTTATAGTTTCTTTTAAATAGAGTATGTGCTTTGATCATATTTTGCTTTTAAGTATTTATGAAGGAAAGGACATGTCGCCAATCTATGTGCTCAAATAAGTTGCAACAAACAATATTGAAGGACAGAAGGAAATAACTAATTAACATCGGAGTCCTTCTACCCTCTCCAAGTCTAGCTTATCATCCTATAGTTTTAAATTAAGAAAGAATAATAACTCCATGAGGCATCTGATACACATAAACACAATCTAATATTTACTGTTTATTTATTATCTGGAATGTTTACAAACATCTCTCATTCTTCTTTAAGGCTGAGTAATATTCCATTGTGTATATATACTGCATTTTTGAACATTATTACCCTATGTGCATGTATGATTGTACGATGTGACTTGCATCATGTACAGCCGGAGAAATGAGAAGTTGTGCTCCATTTGTGTTGTGCTCCAGTGAGTTGAAATGCATTCTGCTGTCATGTGTAAATAATTAGAAGAAATTTTTAAAAAATGAAAAAAATCTGAAAAAATGTATTTTATTACTCAATTAATTTAAACCATTTCTTCTCATTTTTCCCACCCAGCCTTCTAACACTTCCAAAGAAGGGACTGCACCAATGTTGTCTGATTCTCTTCTGAATCTCTTCCTTGTGGATCTCTCTCTGTTTTTTAATTAGTTTGAGCTATGTCCACTATTCTCAGCTTACATGGCCTCCCTGAATACCTATAACTCTTATGTAGGTGTCTTCCCCAGTGCTTCTCTCATAACTACAGTTGACCTCCATAGTAGCTTTGTAAGAGAATGCTAATTTATTCATTCTTTTAAAAAGCACTTTTTGAGAGCTTCTCATGGACTCATTCTAGATCAAGTAATGCAGAGGGACCTACAAAATCATATTGTGGAAATAAATATATATATGTGCATATATATACACACACACAAATAGAAACAACATTTCCATCCTATAAGCCTTCACTGGATTCTAAATATTGTAGAAATTCAAAGTAAACTAAGAATCAGTGTGGACTAGAGTTTGATTAGGAAAGATTCATAAAATTAGAAAAAAGAAAAAGAAGGAATCAACATTAATATAACCAGAGAAAAGTTTCTTTATTTGATTTCAAAATTTTTGTTAGAGTTTCTGGAACGAGATCCAAAAACAAAGTAGACATTGTGTTCTTGGAAGTATGAAGGCATTTTAAAAGATGCCTGGCAATTTTTTTTTTTTTTTTTGTGGACTAGATAAAATACAAAATGTGCATGGTTGTAGCTTGTTGGATTCAAGATTAAAAATGAGAAAATCTAAAGAATAATGAATGGGTTTATTTAACTCATAGGGAAAGTTTCATAGGCAGGTAGTGGGTAGGATTTTTTCCCTCTTCATTTTTCTTTTTTTTTCTTTTTAAGATTTTTGAAAAGTTGAACACAATATCTTTATTTTATTTTATCTTTATGTGGTGCTAAGGATCAAACCCATTGCCTCACACGTGTGAGGCAAGCACTCTACCACTGAGCCACAATCCCAGCCCCTCTTTATTTTTTTATTTACCATTCTAAATGGATGTTTGAAAAAAGTGAGGATATTAAACGTGAAAGTAATACAGATCTGAGAGACCTCACCTATCACAATGTAAGAAAATCCTAGACTACTGGATAAGACACAAAAAGATAAATTTGAATATTGAATATTATAGTGGTCTACCCTAGTGATCTTAGGCCAACTGTTGCAAAAGGCATGAGAGAGAGGCAAATGTGAAAAGACTTGAGGCTCCCAGGTTCCACTGAGTTCAAGATGAGCTATCAGAATAATGTGGCTGCCAAACATTTAAAGTTTTCGCTGCTTGCTATGTACTGAATTGGGTCCCCCTAAGAATCATATGTTGAAACTCTTACCCTGAGGGTGATGGGGCATTTGGAAGATAGTTTAAATGAAGTCATAAAGGTGAGGACCTCATGATGAGATTACTGCCCTTATAAAAGGGATACAAACAAAGCCCTTTCTTGATAGCGTCCCCCCTTCCACTCTCTGCCAAGTAGAAACAGAATAAAAGTAGTTGCCTGTAAGCCAGAAAGAGATCTCACCTGAACCCAACTATGCTGGCACCCGGATCTCAGACGTCCAGCCCTCAGAACTATGAGAAAATAAATTTCTGTTGTCTAAAGCCCCCTGGTCTATGCTGTTTTGTTATGGCACTGAGAGCTAATAAACTTATCCTATCTGATTAGGATACCTTGATCTTAGTTTTTTTAAAGTACGAATTACATTCATATAGTTTATTTTAGTTTTAAATATATTTTCAGATAAGAAATTGAGCCACCAAGCAAGCCACAAATGGTCATTAAGTGTCAAGCTCTTCCTCAAATTTACTCTCCAGAAATGAGAACAGAGATTAAGAGTGCGAGTCAGAACAAACAGCTTGATCTAAATGTGCAAGACTAATATATGTTGGTAAGTACATTGATGCTATTTAAAGTTAATAAAAATAGTATTCTAAGACATGAAATGGAATATACACACATCTCAAGAAGCCACAATTACATCGGTATTGGGGGCTAGGAGTTGGTAATGGAGTTGCATGTGGGAAAAAATGGGATGGGGTTCCTGGCTACAGTATCGATGTAAAGGTTTGAGTTTATATGCTAAGAAACTGAATTTTTTTATTTGACACACTTGGACTGTGACTAATCTGTAACACTCAGTGAGCTAAATAAGTTGAAAACAGTCTGAAATCCATTACAATATTCATTTCTTTTTAACACTTGTGAAAATGTCACTGATAGCACCCCTTGAATTTTTGTGAATTCCCTTTTTTAGGGCTTAGTAGGAGAGTGTGAAAGAAACCATGATCAAATTAATGCTAAAACATTTCCATAGGCTAGAAAAAAATCTGCCTAGAATCAGGCCTGGAGGAGAAACAGGCAGTCCGATGCAAGCTTCTGGTTTGTTGAGTATTTCTGTTTTTCTAAATGTGGGTCCACGAAGAAGAGGTGAGAAGCAGTGCAGAGCTGCAGCCTCTGAGGAAATCCTTAGCTTCCCACTGTCTTGGAGCTAGAATGTGGTAAACTGCTAGAGGTGATGCACAGCATATGGAAGAGCAATGGATGTGACGAGACAAACATAATTTATCTGTCGTTCTCATTTCTCTGCTATGTTCCCACTTCTTCCTATTTATAAATATTGTCAAATTTCATCAGCTTGGTTTCTCTTACTTTATTTGATTGCATTGGCATGTTTTAATCATTATTAATTCTAGGTTGATTTTCAATCTTAGTTTGATTTTGAGGCCAAAGCAAAGGAAAGCAATTGATGCACTGAAAACCTTGCAAATGCTCTAAATAGTAATGCATTGTAATGGTGGGGCTGAGGCTGAACTCAAGTGAGCAAGCTACAGAGAGCAAGAGATAAGTAGAAAGGGAAGGAAAGATCTCAGGAAAGGGTCTTCTCAGACTTCCTCTTCAGCTGTGTTTTTCCTTTCCCATTTCATTCTAAAGAGCCAATTACTGTGAATGTTTGGGATGTATGGAAAAAAAAAGGGACTTTCGGAGCTCATTCTTTGAAGCCTCCACTCTAGGGAATTTGCCCCAAGGACCACCTGGCCCACAGCATGGTTGGTGGCCTGTACTGTTTCTACAGAGATTCTCATATGGGGATTGAAGCTGAATTTCTTTAGAGGGGCAGAGGACCTCTGGTCTTTGGCCAAAAGAATCCAGTGGTTTAGCCAATGCTGGCTGTTACTCAAAATTCAAAATATTTGTTTGCCTAATTCCTTTGATATTTAAGAGACATATACCATATACTCTTTAAGGAAAGTCATATGAAAAATCTATTATTATGTAATAGGTACTCTATGTTTCCTGAGTAAAAGCAAGAACCCTGAAAATATTGGGTTTGAAAGCATTTTGGAAAAAGATTGAAGGGCCTATTTTCTAGGCCTGGAAATGCCTTTATTAGCCATGTGAACTTTGGCAAATCTCTAGGTTTTTTTGGGTTATGGTTTCCTCATGGGAATAATTAGGACAATAATGCCTACCTCATGGAATTATGAAAGTAAAATGCTCTATTATGTGTGATATTGTATAAATTGTGGTGATTTAAAAGCCAATGCAGAATATGCTCTCAGCTGCATAGTTACTTTTTGAAATATGTTTTAGAATTGCAGAAAAGTTGTAGAAGATTCCCCAAATATAAAAATTTATCATTTTCAATACATATACACACAACACGGTTTTTTTTTTTGTCCTGGAACATTTAAGAGTAATTTGCAGACATAATACTTCTTTGCTGGTTAGGGTGTAACTTTTGCTCAGATTTATCCAGATAGTAAGGTTCTTTAATGTGCATGACAGATTTTTATATATAAAGTTTATAAATATTCTCAATAAAGCTTGCAGGAATACTTTTATTGTGAAATCCATGGATGCTTTATGGTTTTGATTTATTTTCAAGGAGCACACTCAGATAACAATATTTATGTAGTGACTATCTGGACAATTTTTTGTATGTATGTGTGTGGATCTATGTAGTGATCATGGCTCTAACAAAAGCATCATAAGAACAGTATTATTGTCCTCATTTTGCATATATAGAAACTGTGCCTTGAAGAAATTCAATAACTTACATAGAGCCACATAGCTAGTAAATGCCACAGCTGAGATTTATAAAAGCATCCTTTCTTAAGACCTAAAATCCCATCTAAAGCAAGCCTGAGTTTACTCTAACCTTTATATCCCTGAAATGAAAGCCATTCTGTAGCAAAATCCTGCACAACTCTCTTTTTTGAAGATGGCTTGATAATGAGCTTGCTTATTTATTTATTTATTTAATTTTATTTTTTGTGGTGCTGGGGATTGAACCCAGGACCTTGTGCATGCAAGGCAAGCACTCTGCCAACTGAGCTATATCCCCAACCCTGATATGAGCTTTTAAAATTTCCCTTACTAATTCATTATTATATTCTATCAATCATTATTAAAGAATTTATCTGAAGCAGACCCAAACCAAGTCCTACTTTAATGTAAACATTGTTACTCGTTTGGAACTGCCTGGAACCATGCAAAACATTCTCCTTCATTCAAAATTTTTTAAAAAGTTGAACAAATACCTTATTTAATTAAAGCCACTGATGAAGGTATACATAAACTGTTGGTTTCCTCCATATTCTACAGGAATTATAATTATTACATAGAATTATGGTTCTGTGTTCCGTTGCATTAATCATTTTGGGCACCTTCTGTGAAACTTTGTTTTTATTTGTATGTTTATTTTCCTAGAAACTTTCTAACCTTGGGTACTGAATACATTTCCAAAATTGATTCTAATAATGCTAATAATAATAGAGAGCTATTATACATTAATACATTTTAATACATATTAAAAACCATTTAGGAACATTTTCACAACTATGCTGACTTTGATAATTAGGAATCAATAATTCTTACTAAATTTTGCCTATAATTTATTTGCTATTAAAACACTCAAAAACAGTCAAAACTCTTTATTTACAAATAAACTTAGTATTTATAACTTAAGTATAACTAGTTTAAGGTTACAAAACTACTAAGTGGTAGAGATAGTGTTTGAGTATAGCTTTTTCAGACTAAATTTATTTGTTCTTGATCACTATTCTGTGCAAGAAGTATAGAAATTGCAGTAAAAATAATGGAAGTTTCTATTCATGTTCAAAAATATGACAGAGTTTGGTGCTGAATTTCTCATTTTAAATTTGCTCTCTGTAGGGATTAAAATTTGTGCAAAATACACCTTTCTACTATTGGGATGATGTGTGAAACTTTGATATGAGAATATTTTCTCAGAGTTAAGAAAATTATTTTTATTTGACTCTAACCCAAGTGTTGATCTACCAGTCCTACCAGTGATCCTAAAACATACCAATTCATGTAATACTCAGTACCTTTATGTAGACCTTAAACCGAGGTCTACATAGTCCTGATGCCTGATTTTCTTTCTGATCTTTAGAGATGAATCCCTTTATGTGTATTCATCAAAAACTTCCAATAACTTTTGAGTATTATTTTATCTTCATTTTAGAAATGAATAAATTGAGGTTTAAGGAAGTTAAGTAAAGATGGCTACACAGTATCTTTTTGGGGAAATGGTCAAATATTCTGAAGGAAATGACCTTGGCCTATAATATTTTTACAGGCAATTAAAAATGGTTTTCCTACTTTACATGGTAATTGTCTATTCATTTCTTCAGTCTACTTCAGAAATTTGTATTATTTTCTGGAAAATTGATTTTTTATGAGATTTTAAGTTTTATTTAGCATTGCAATTTAAGTTATTAGAATAATTAGGGAACTGTGTTATATCTCTGGGTGTGATTATGTTCTATAGATTTGCTTTTGTTGGACCTGTCAAGTAAGTAGAATCTGGTAATATATAGTCTCGCATTTGGTTTCCTACATTAGGAGGATGTGTTTGATTTTCATCCATTTATTGTTACCAAGCTCCTCTTTATTACTGAACAATATTTGATTATATATGTGTGATACATTTGGTTTATCCATCAACCAGTTCACTGACATCTCAATTTTCTAATTTTTCTTATTTTGGACAGTGGTGCTATGAATATTTAAGCCTTTGTGAAAACATATGTTTTTATTTCTTATGTTTTTGGTACCGAGGCTTGAACTCAGGGGTACTCGACCACTGAGCCACAACCCCAGGCCTATTTTGTGTTTTATGTAGAGACAGGGTTTCACTGAGTTACCTAGCGCCTCATTGTTGCTGAGGCTGTCTTTGAACTCGCGATTCTCCTGTCTCAGCCTCCCAAAGTGCTGGGATTACAGGCATGCACCACAATGCCCAGCTTCATTTTTCTTGAGTAGATTTACAGGTGTGAAATTCCAGATCATATGGTTAGATATGGTTAGCTTCGGAAGGAAATTCTAAACTGTTTTCTAGAGTAGCTGTATCATTTTGCATTCCCCTGGAGATTCAGAAGAGATTCAATTTGTCCATATCCTCACCAATACTTGGTTTTCTCTAACTTTCTGTTTATAGTCATTCCAGTTGGTATGAAGTTGTCTCTCATTTTACTTTCATGCATATGATTTTTTAAATTATTATCATCAGTCCTGGACTGCTTTTAAAAATCAAGTGACACATTTTCTGCAATTTGTTCCATATTTTAAAGTGAGTTTTTCTCAGCCACCTTAACCTCAACAAAGGAGAAACCAAACCTCTCTATTGGCTTTCTGGCATTTCTTTCCTTTTAGAAGTTCCAATTATTTACTTAGTGATATTGTCACTCCATTTTGAATAGTTCACATTATCCTCATGCTTTTTTTCTTAAGAATTTCACATTTAACCAGTCAGTAAAATTACTTCTTAATATTATAGAATTTTTCTTCCTACTCTTACTGCTTAATTGAGTCCTAAATAATATTAGTAACTGTCAGTAGTTGTGTTTTGTTTTTATTATTCTCCATAATGGGGACTATCATGATATGATAGTTTATAGGATTTTTATTTATAATACCCATTTGGTACTCAAGATTATTTAATAGCCCTATGCCATCTTCAACAGAGTGTTAAGTTTTAGAATATCTTTATAGGGTTCCAACCTTGGTTTTTTTTCTCTGAAGAAACTCTGACTGGTTACACTTAGATTTCTCAGAACATGTTTGTGCATTTCAGCCTGGGAGCTTTAGTAAATTGTAAACCACCTATTTTATTTGGAATTATCTTGTTTTTCCTGTCTTCCTTTTTGCCAATCCTTGAAAGCAGTTGAAGTCTCACTTTCTGAATGTATAGTGTACTAACTGCTGAAATCATTATTAGTCTTACAAATTGTTCTTCCATTTACTTATTTGAGAACTCTATGAACCAGGCTGTTATAATTTGGATGTGTTCCTGTGTTAATGCAGAAATATTCAGAGGTGAAATTATTAGATTATGAGTACTATAACAAAATCAGTAGGCAGGCATGGCATGGCTGGAGGAGATAGGTCACTGGAGGGGGGGTCGTGTCCTTTAGGGTTCATCTTCCCTCCAACCCTTTCCCCTTAGTGTCTCTGCTTCCTGGCCACCATGAACAGAGTAGTATCCCTCCACCATGCTCTTCTGCTATGATGTTCTGCCTCACATTGGGCCCAAAACAATGAAGTTGACCAATTATGGATTAAACCTCTGAAATTATGGGCCCAAGTGAACTTTTTCCTCCTCTATTTTTGTCATAGTGACAAAAAGCTGACTAACACACAGGGATTATGCTAGGTGCTGGAATACAAAGTGAATTAAGACATGGACTAGGTACAGTGGCACACACCTGTAAACCCAGCACTTTGGGAGGCTGAGACAGGAGAATCACAAGTTCAAAGCCAGCCTCAGCAATGGCGAGGTGCTAAGCAACTCAGTGAGACCTTGTCTCTAAATAAAACACAAAATAGGGCTGAAGATGTGGGTCAGTGGTCAAGTACCCCTGAGTTCAATCCCTAGTACCAAAACAAACAAACAAACAAAAGACATGGCACATGTTCTCAAAAAGATTAGTTTAGTGGGATGTGACAGATACATAAATACAGCTGTGAACAAGATACTTCAGAATGGATGGGCAGAGAATTCTAGAAATAGGGATCAAATATGTAAACAAAGGCATGATTGTAGGAAGCAACCTGGTGCAATTGGAAGTAACCAGCAGAAGAGGTCTTGACACATGCAGGATCAGGAAGAGAATGGTGGACAATTACAGAGAAAAGTTCAGAGAAAAGGCATGAAGGATTTTATATCTAATCTAACAATGTGCTTTCTGTGACATGGAAAAAATGATCAGTTTTGTGTTTTTTGTCATCCATTTTAGCAACTTTGTGAGGGATATCTTTGACTTGGACAAAAATGTTGAAAAGAAAACTATTATGAACTATTTCAGTGAAGAGATACTGTATGTTTAAGCCTAAATGGTGGTAATGGTTAGAAAGAGGTTACTAAAAATACTTTGTAGATATAATTGGCTGAACTGAGTAGATGGTTGAATGTGGGAAAGAAAATGACTCTGAGTTTCAAGAAATATTCCCAGATACTTCTAGCTTTGGTGACTAGTGCTGGTCGTGATAGCGAATGAGCATATTTTAGAAAGAACTTATGAATCCCTGAATACTTTGCAGTATTACCTTTTCATTAACATATTTATTTTTCTGCACCAGAACATCAAAGCACTTGAGGGGAGAATTCACTCCTAAAGGTTTTGCAAATTTGAAATAATAATGGCTTCATTATTTTTCTTTCTTTATGAAAATAATAATTGACTATATTTTATAATATTAAGAAATTGCAGGAAAGTGTAAAATATATCACCTAGAATATTACTTACTAAAGCCACAATGGGTGGGATTTAATGCATAATGTGTTGAAAATTCTTTCCCCTTTTTAAATCTGTTATTAAGTACATCTTTCTATGCTTTATTTATAGGATGATTATTATGCTTTATTATAGGATGATTAATGTAAGACCATAGTAGATCATCATGTGGATAAACCGTAAGCTTTGATCAATGTTGTTTTGATGAATAGGTAGGGTGTTTTCTGTTTTCAATAGAATGAACAATGCTGAATAGGATAGCCTTATACATACTTTAAGAATACATTTTTAGCTTCATTTTCTGTTCCTCAAGAACAAAGTCCCAAAATACTACATAAAAGATTCTTTCTGGCCTGAATCTCCAGGCTTATCATCTCTCCAGGTTTATCATCAGCTAGTTTTCAATCTGCATCAAACTATGGCAATGACAACCTGTTTATAATTCAAACAATGTTATCATGACTTTAAGCCTTTGTACATCCTCTTTCCTCTGCCAGGAACACCACTCCCTGGTAAATGTCTGCTCAGTGTAGAAACCAGTTTGGTTCATCCTTTCCTATTTCTCCTAAAGAAAGTTGATTATCCCCTTATCATCATCAATATTGTATTAGTCTGCTTTGTGATACTATAACAAAATACCCTATATAATCAAGTTAAAATGAGGTAAGGTTTATTTGGTTCACAGACTTGAGGTCTCACTTCATGACTGGTTGGCCCTGTTGCTTCTGGTCCTATGGCATGGTGGCACAACATAGTGGGGAGCACAAAGTGGAGGAAGCCTTTGCCTTATTGTGCATAGAAAGAAAAGGGAAAGAAGAAGCACTGATTGCATTAACCCCTTCAATGACACACTCCTCAATAACCTGACTTCCAGTAAGCCCCAACTGTGAAAAGTTTCACTATTACTCATCAGTGCAGTGGTCCGGGGAACATTAAATATTCAAACAATAGCAAATATCAACTAAATTTATTTTGTCTTTTGAATATATATTTATTTAAAATACTTAAGTTATTTTACTGCTTTCCAGGCCATATGAAAAAATGCATAACAGTGTGAATAAAGTAAAAGTTGCAATCAGAACTAGGACTGAGACTTGTCATTTCATTTGCTGCCTCACAGATTTTCTATAAACATTAAATGTAATAACCTATATGAAAGCCACCAGTTCAATGCTGTGAAAATTTGTGGGTCCTAAAAATAACTTATTTTCCCTTTTAAAATTCCTATTTTCCTTTTTCTTCTATCTTTTTCTTCTTTTTATCCTTTCACTATCTTAACCTCTTTTCCTCTGTCTCCTTTCTTTCTTATTCCACATTAGCCTTCTTTGTCTTTTATTCTTAAGCTCATTTGAGAGCCTCATACTCATATCCTTCAGATTTTAAGTCCAGGAGAAAAATCTATGTGGACGTGTCTCCCCAAAGTTCAAGGATTTACTCTGATTAAAATTAGTTGGTGTCTACTCTTAAGTTGGCCAGTACTCAGGAGTTTTCTAGGCTGACTGATATGACCTGAGTCATCTGGTACAGGCATAGAAAGGTATGGAGGACAAAAGCACACAGTAAATTTAGGTACTTTTATAAGAAGAAAAAATATTAGAGGTTTCATAATCAAAACCTAACAAATGTCTATTACCTTTTCTTTCTTTGAGGAGCTCTCAAGTGGAAATAAAATGCATAATACATCCATATATACATACATGCATGCATATGAGCATAGCTAATAAAACATCTGAGGTAGAATTAAAAATTGCTAAATAAATATGCCTAAATTATTTCTATAGAGAGATAGAATATTCATTGTTGTTAAGAACACAATCTGGAGCCAGAGATCCAGCTCCATTATTTAACAAGTTACATAGATTCTCTGTATCTATTATAGTAATAGTATCTACCCTAGATGTTTCTTATGGTTGAAATTTAATGCATATAATGCACATAGAACCATCTTGACATGTGAGAAACAAATACAAATATTAGCTATTGTTATTGAAGGAATGTGATAGACCATTCATTTCATCTTGAGAAAGTTAAGACTCTGAAGAGTTCAGAAAAATGGAAAGGACACTCCCGAGTACAGTAGGTAGATGACTAAAACCCTGAAGAAATGATATTCGTGTTCAAGGAACAAGAAGTATTCACAGAGATTACAACCCAACATGTAAGAGTCTCCTCTAGCACCTCTGTAAAGTGACTCAGAGGGCTTTCTCCCACTGCTCCCTCTCCTTGGTATCCCTTGACTTATAGTCCTCCCTTTTTTAGGTCATGCCATTCCTCATCTTTTAAGATCCCACCTGAACTTAACTTCTTTTTATGTATGGATAGGTTGTTGAAGAGGAGTCACTATCTAAAATTGTTGCCAGTAGGTCACCCAGATTGTGAAATAAAGATGTGAAATCAATACAGACCAAGTTAGAATCCTCCCGTCACTTTACTAGTTTGTTCTTCTCAAGGAACTTTGTTTCTAAAGCCCATGGATCTTTCTAGTATTCAATTTGATTGACCTCTTTGAACTATTTGATCCTGTTCATCATCCAGTTATTTCCTTCCAGAAGTGTTCCTTTGTTAATGTCACTGTGATGTGGCTTATTGGGGCTTTTTTCCTGTGTTAGTGATCATTTTGTCAAAGTCTTCTTGTCAGGCTCCACCTCTTCTGCTCTCTATGTTGGTTCTCTTCAGATTCTTTTATGGGCCATGTTCTTTTACCATTCTGTAATTCCTCACCTTGCCCTACAACTTCAAATTTAATACATAGCCTAACAGCTTCCATATCTATATTTCTAATACAGTTCTCTCTCCAGAGACCAAAATTTATCTATCTATCTATCTATCTATCTACCAAAATCTCTAATCAGATGTCTAAAGGGAATGAAAAATTTCAAAATGAATATTAATCTTCCCCAACAAATTTACTTCTCCTTCAGTGCTTATTACCATTTACTCAGTTGTCTGATCTCAAATGGTGCTTTTATCCTTACTGCCTCTGTATCCTTAGTCTTCTAAAATATGTCCTTGTTCTCTCTGCTTAACTACCTCAGGCCCACAAGCTTGTCCCAGCTCCCATAACTCCCTGCCCTCCAGATTATTTTTATGGCCTTCAGAATGCTCATTCTGACTCTAAGTTTGCTACACTCCTGTTTTTCATCTCTATATTTTTAAATAGTCTTCCTAATTACCAAATTTGATGATACCACACTGCTGCCTAAAATTATCCATTGTTCCTCTGTCATCCTCAAGCAAAATTAAAAGTATTATAGGCCCTTCATTACATTACCTTATTTCATCTTTAGTCTTTTTCTTGTTTCTTTTATCATGCCCCAGTATTAGCCATAAACCCTTTCTATCTGTTGATAACCAGCTTCTGTATATCTCAGACGTCTATCTTCTTGTTCCCTTTCTCAGGAGTATTTTTTTCCTCCTTCTGTTTGTAATTTTTAACATCACTAAATAATTTCCTCTTGGACCATCTCTTTTGTTTCCATATTACCAAACCCAGATTTCCTATATGCTTCTGGCATCAAATCATTTTTGTCTCTTGCAAGAGCTATTTGTCTTCTATAACCAGACACATTGTTGTCCTGCCCTAGAATAATCAGTGCAGACCTCAGGATTTTCCAGCTCAAGGTCTTTATCATCGTTCCCATTTAATTCTCATTCTCCTTTATATTCTCCATTTCACTTGTTGACATTTTATCAGTTGTCCATGATAGATTCTGAAAATTATCCTTGATTCCTCCACCTCTCCTTCAGGTATATCCAATGAATCTCAAGATATTCCTTATTTTACATATTTCTCAAACCATTATTTTTTCCATTGCTACTATCATTGCCTTAATTGAAGCCTTTATTATCTCTGAAAAAGATGATAGCTATGGGACAGTAATCAGTTCTTTCACATGCATTATGTAGCTAATTTTCACCAAAAATTTATTGAAACAGGTGCTGCTATTATTATTGTCTTTATGTAGATGAAGAACTAGAGAATCAGAGAAGTTTGGCAATGTCTTTAAATTCACACAGTGCCTATAGGATTCATGCATTCTAACAGAGGTTTTTATATAAAAAGACTAATAGAATCTTTGATTTTGTGATGTTTACTCTTAAAATCAGATTATTTTTTTCAAAATCTTTCTTGAACTTTAGTTGAAATATATCACATAGCCTGCCTGAAATCCTGTGTTTTCTACTGAAATCATTAAAAACATTTTCTGGGTCTCTTTCCTGCTGAAATGGATTCTGCCCTCTGAGGTGAATTTGGGTTAAAAGACTAGTAATCAGAAACAGCTACTGAAGGCAGAATATTCTTCTCTTTTTCCTTTCTACAGTGGCATAAGCTTCCTTAGAGCTTTTAATCCCCAAACTCTGGAAGGGTTTCAGAAGGCTTAATATTTTTGTTTTTCTGCCTACCTAAAGGAAAACTCAAACCGCACTTCCACTAAATAACCACACTCTCATTTTCCACCTTATCCTTGCTAGCTCATTAGATGTCCACTGCTCTCCTTCCAAGCAGCTTTCCTAATTATGTTGGTGGTGCACAGCTTGCCTCCTTAAAGGCTGTGCTTCTCCCTCTCTTCATGCTATTTCACTGGAGAGGAAATCTGCATCCACACTCCAATGGAAACCATAGGTCACCATGTGAAAACTTGGAGGGCAAAAAATGTTACCGGTAATGAGATCTCAGGCATTTGGAGAGTTCACAGGGTCCTTTGTACAACAAGGAAGAATCCCTCTGTTTCCTCTAGTGCCGTTTCATGCTAATTTCAGAACATCGGCCAGGATAAGGCATCTCAGCTGAAACTTCAGTTCACAGTGGAGACCCTTTCATCCCTCTTTGCAGCTAGGCAGTTAGGTTTATCTTGTTGATCTGTGGAAAGAAGAAAAAAATTAAAAAAGAACCAGTCACATGAACATAGCAGATGGAACAAATTGAGGGGTTTGCTTCTACCACTTTTCTCCTCATTAAAATAAGAAAGAGAAATTGTTTTTCAACGGAACACACATCGTTATCATTATTTGCTTTATGAAAATAATGTACATCCTAAAACTCTAACATCCTCATATGTTGCTGATTTATGCTGAATGGATTATGTCACAGTTTGCGTTCACTTTACCATTATTTTTGCCTCATCCAGTAAGGGAGCAGAAAGCTAAAATTTACCCATTCTCCTGTTTTCAACCTTTTCTAGTCTACTATATCAAGAAAACCATGGGGTTAGAGCAAAGAAAATAATTGACTCTCTGAGCTTGGATTGTGAACTATGTTTAAGCTGTGAAATTTGACTTCAATGCAGACATGCTTGGGAAATCCTGGAATTGCACACAGTTACCTCATTAGATGACCCCCATTGTCCCCTTTCCAACACCATGTGTTGCTTGTCTAGAACACAGCTTCACGGTAAGAGAAAGGAAGAACACAGGTAAAGTTCATATCAGACTAGCTTCTGAATCCTCTGCTGGCTTTCAGCTCCAAGTGGTTAAATTATAGAATAAAAATAATTCTCACAAAATTATCTAATCTAACCCCTCCATCTTTTATTGGAGGGGGTACCAGGGATTGAACTTGGGGCAATCGACCACTGAGCTACTTCCCCAGCCCTATTTTGTATTTTTTTTTTTTTTTTTTTTGAGACAGGGTCTCACTGAGTTGCGTAGTGTCTCCCTGTTGCTGAGGCTGGTGGCTGGCTTTGAACAGATGATCCTCCTGCCTTGGCCTCTCGTGCCACTGGGATTACATGCATGTGCCACCGTGTCCCGCTAACCCCCATCTTTAGGTATGAGAATAAGATTGTTCTTTTTGCTCTTTCTTATTACTGTTATTACTGTTTTTCAAAAAATGTTCTACTTTAAATAGAACTGCCTTTGAATCACCAGTCTAACAAGTGGGAAAGGGACGTTAATACTATTTCATCCTCCAGGCCCGTACACAATGCAGTCAGTGAAAGGTGAGGTGTGAGAAGTGTTTGTTTTTGTTTAAATACAGTATAAACCACTGAGCCAGTTGTGCCATGATTTAGCAGTTAAGTTGGCTGAAAACACCAGATCATCCATTTTTCTTTCTCCTTGGTTTCTTCCTTAGTCTGTTAAGGATTCAATAGACTAGGTAACTTATAAAGAAAAGACGTATATTTCTCACAATTCTAGAGGCTAGGGAGTCCTGCAGCATAGTGCTGGTATCTGGTGCAGGAGGCTTTCCTGTAGCATCCTAACATGATGGATGGACAAGCAAGCAGGTGGGAGACAGATAGGAAACTTGCTGAACTCATTCTTTCATCAAGATCCACTCCTGTGATAAGTAACCCACTCTCATGATGGAGACATGGATCCATTCACGAGGGCAGAGCCCTGTTGGTATAATCACCTCTCAAAGGTCTCTTTTCTCAACAAGCAGTATATACCTATTGGGCAGATAATATGCATTTATTAAATACTTGTTGAATCTATAAACTATATGCTTATCATTTGACTCATTGCTTTGACCTGAATTTGTAACAAGAACTCTTACTTAAATATGAAAATTTAGAAAAGCATAGCATCTTCCAGAGAGAATTATGAAGGAGTATACCAAGGGGCAACAGTGTGATTAACAGCAGATCTATTCCTGGACACCCTAGATACTAGATACTAGAGTTAAAGACACAATATTTTAAAAGTCTTCTAAGAAAAAAGTTAAACATGGAATCCTAAAATTGCATTCAGTTTGCACACACACAATACCTTTCCCCCATGCCAATGTACATATCCAAATATCAAAAGAAAAACAGGAAAATAAAATTCAGGATCTATAGCTGGAATGTGTTTTTGCCAGAAGGTGCAGCCATCAGCTTCCTTGGGATGAGGGAGAGGAAGATTATTGATATTACCTAGATGCTAACATTTTAACATTTGTTCAAAATTTAATAGTAACCATCCTAGCTTGTATAAAAGCAAATTTCTATATCACCAAGGGGAAAAAAATCTATCAATATGACTAAAGAAAGAAAAGCTGGGAAAAAAAAAAAGCAATAGGAAAGCAGAGAAAATGGGGTTAAAAAGGTAAGTTCAAATAAAGCAGTAAATAAAGTATTCGAGAAGACACAAAATGTGTTCAAGAAAAACCTAGCTCTATAATGTTCACAATAGACATACCAACTTGATAGTAAAATGTAGAAATAAAGGGTCATAAAGAAAAAGCAGGCAATAATAAGAAAAAGAAAACAAATATTGAACGTTTAATATTTAGCAGAGAAAACAGGGCAGAAAATTGGAATTTTGTCAGAAGTGTATATTATAAATGATAAAATTCACCATGGTGTGAAAACCAAATATTTATATTAATTATTGAATTTCATTTAAGATAATGTTCTTTTTAAAAAATCTTTATAATATTGATAATTCATCTTTATATCAATACATTGAATATTCTTAGTTATAAATTTTCATATCAAAAACAAAGGGCTCAGTCATAGAAATGAGGACTGAGGATAAAGGTAGCAGAGATGGCAGGAATATGGCAGGAGAGCTCCAGAGCAGAGCTGGAGAAGCAACCCGAACCCAGTCCTTGCAGGGTCCCTGCTTCCTTAGGCAGCCAGTCATCCTGGTCTTCAATTAATGCAACAGTGGTTGCTTTATTTTCCAGTTTTGATGTCATTCTTTAACTGTGGGGAAACAAGTTAGAAATTTTGTGTATTTTCTATATATTCACAAATAGCCAGTGATAACAGGGAATTATTAATTCACCATGTGGATCACTTAGGTAGAAAGATGAATAGTACTAAATCCAACTAAGGGTTGGGAGGACCATGACTTTTTGATACAGGCAACTACCCACAGATGAATACATCATAGTTAAAAAAAAAAAGTGAGTGGTGGAAGTCCAACGTTTGGACTGTATACAAATGAAAGAAATATTTCTAAAGGGGAAGGCATTATGATCAGAGTGATGGAAGAGACAATTGATCTTGAAAGTACTTCTTTGGAAGATTTTTTTTTTTTATGCAATAACTTTTTAATGCATGCTATTTATTTTTAGACTTAATTTAATCATTATTGGTGCATTATAATTATTACTTTTTTAATTTTTAATTTTTCTCAAAAATTGCATTTTAATATATGTCATCAAACATAACAGAAAAAAACAAATTTTCAGAAGCTGTACACACTGTTCACTGAAAACATTTGTTGAGGCAAATAGAAAAAATTGTTACAATAATAATTTTTCTAACTTTGCACAAAATTATAAGCAGATTAAATTAAAGTCAAAAGTTATAAGAAAGGAATGACTAGGAAGTTTGAATTATGGATTACTTAACTTAAAAAAATGAAAATGTTAATGAATTGATTTTTAAGCCAGAATCTCAAGTTGTTTATAGAATTTAGTCATTTTTTGAGTTTATGGGAAGTAAAAATATCATCTCCTGGTGCATTTATTTGTTTGCCTTTCTGATCCATCTAGGTGAACACAAATGATACTAAAAACATTTTAAAAACTTTGTTATCTGATATGTGATTTGCCTAACTATAAATTACAAAATGCTTCTTACCCTATTTCTTTAGTCTTTGCATTATTGTGTGAATTTTTTAGATTTTTGCAAATTAATTGAAATAGGAAAATTTTTATTTGAGTGGACATGCAACAACATTGTTTTGTAAAAGGTGCTGATGATGTATGATAGTGAAAACAGTAAGAATGAAAAGCTTCAAAAGAGCTTTATAGCTCCAAATTAAATGAAGTCTACTAAATTCTTGCTTAAATGAAAGGAAAGAATTTACTAGACATTGGGATGATTTGAATACTTAGTTTTCACACTCTCCATTGTGTGCATGTTTCATAGTACATATGCTACCTATCGGGAAAAAATAGAGGAGGCTGAGTCTTCCTCTTGGTGCATTTGAACTTGATTTCCTCTCTCAAATAAACCCAGCAGGTAACAGGTGATGCAGATGGAAATCCAAGTGATAATTACCATCAATAGCATCGCCTTCTCCACTTTGCCAAATGCTGCATGTTTCAGGCAGGCCACTCCAGAGATTCTTCTCTTGGAGGCCTGCTTCTGCCTAAATCAGTGTGCATTCCTTTTGATATTCCCACAGTGTGCACAATATTCCCTCAAACACACACTGCTCAGGGTAATATGTCTCTAATGCGATGAAATCAATGGGAACACAGCCTTTTTTGCCTGACAGTATTGTCAGGGTGTATTATCTGGTTTAGGCTGTGGCTTCTGTTCATAGCAGTCGTCAGTTAAATTTCCCTTTCTGAAGCTGAGCAAAGTGTGGTAATGTCACAGCCACAGGCGACTGCCGTTCATAGGATGGTTACCGGAGAAGCATAGCCTCCTGGCTTGTCACACTGTATATATCTCAGGGTCTTCTCTTCCTTCCTAGTCAGGGGTTTCCAAGAATGTTGCCTGGAGCAGTCATGGGATGCAAAAGAGAGAGATTTTTGTTCTGCACTTAGCAACATTACCACACTTCACACTCAGTTTCTGATAAGGGAAAATTTAACTGACTTGCTCTGAACTCGATCTATCAGATAATATACTCTGACAGGGCTGTGGATAAAGGCTAGAAAACCTACTAATTTATATTTCATTATCTCTACACTTGGCTTAATCTGTTATCTTTTGCTAAGTGTTACAAAGATAACAAGGAGAGCTGAACTGAAAGGGGAAAGGGGAACCCTGACCCCACGGGGGAGGCAGGGAGACACTGGATAATTCAGCCTTCTGTCTCAAGAAGTTATATGCCAGTGGATAACTTTTGAGCCTGTGCCTAAGATTAGAAGAGGCAGGGAGATCTTGCACAGGTGAGGAGTAGATGACCATTTCATGCATCTGCTTCATCTTTGCACCAGAAGACAAAATAAGAATAATGGAATTGTGAATGAGCACATGTGGATGCCCCTGTACCTTTTAGCCTCCTATCCATATTTCTTATGGTATAGTCATTGAGTATAAATGAATCTTCCTGGTACTTAGGCATTGTTTTTGGAGGAAACAAAAACAAAAACAAAATCCAATCCCAAGTACTGATGTATGTTCACATTCATTGAGTACAATGAAGTAGTAGAGGTATATAAGGTTCAATTCAGGGATCGCTATGTCATTCTTCAGATTAGAAGATGTCTAGTTGTCATGAATGAATGACTAGTTGTCCTGAGCATGAAAGGATGGAGGTTAAAGTCAATATCTAGATAGCAATGTAGCAGGACCATTTAACAACCTTTTACAAGATGGATAAACACACATTGGAGCTGTCCAAGATGTGAAAATGGATTATAATATGTTACAGATAACATACACATTGAAGGGACTTTCTGGAATTGTACTCAAGAATTTTTATGAATTTACTAATATTTATTTGTCAGACAGAAGGCCAGATGCTGGAAATCCAAATATTTATAGCACTGTCTCTCTTGAAGTATCTTCTTTTGTCTTTAAAGGAAAGCCATCCAGGCATCTCTCAGAGAAAGTCACATGATTCTCTTTTTCATCTATCTTGGTGAGAGGCATATTGGTAAGAGGATAGGTATATGAATGCAGAGGTTGGTTTGAGGTTAGCTCTTCAGGTAATTCTAAGAATCATTCCTTCTTGGGTGCGTATATAAAGCAAGAATTAGAAACAGTCTCTCTTGTTTTCAGAAGGGCCAAACTATACTACTCAGTATGTAGTAAATGACTCCTACCCTCTGAGATTCAGTTTCTACATCTGAAAAGAGGAGTGGTGGGGAGAAGAACAACACATGCTCTAACCACATTTAAAGGATGAAAAGTGCTGAATTTTAGAACTAAAAGGAAACAGATTATTTAGAGGGAAAGAATATGTAGATTCCAATCCTATCTGTGCCATTGACAGACTACATGTTGCTGGGAAAACTGTTTTTCCTAAAGTATCGGATGTGTCTTCTGAAAGGTGAGCACAAATGAATACTGGAAAATTAGTCTTTTCTATTTCAGCCCCTTATAATGCACTCTAAAGAAGTGGAAATCTGCCAGGTTTATAGAGGTGATTTATGGAGTAACTGGTACCTGAATCTCTGACTCACATTCTAGAGTCTCTTCTTACATCATAATATCCACTTTTGTAAAATTAATTCACATTTTTGAAAAATTGTCTTTAAGATTTGAGATTGGGTCAAGAGTCACAATGTATTAACACTACATGCTATAAAATAACATCAGGTAGATTATTTTTTATTAATTTTAAAGCTAGAAGGCAGTTACTGAAATAAAACTATCAAAAAATTCAAAGTATGATTCTGAAATACTCAGTTAAAACCAAGAATAACTGCATGTTTCCTTTAAAATATGTCTTTCCCTAAGCATGTACTCTAAATATTCCTATGAAGGTAACATCAGCTCCTAAGTTTTTTCTATTCATGAAATATGCAGTGCCCTGATTTTAAGCCTTATCTGCAAGCTTCAGGATCAGTTCTTATCATTCTGCAAACTTCTAACATAAGGTGCCCAAGCCTCACTCAGCTGTTGTGGCAACTTTTCCAGAGAGCCCCTTCAGTTACCCTAAGGGAGATGATTCATAAGACTTTCATCATTTTGATTTTTCTTCACCTCCCACCCACATCACCCATTTTTGTTTCAGGGTTTTAATTGTGTTTGTGTCATCAAAAGCAAATTGGGAAATGGTCTTCCTGTTCTTTCACAGTTGCTCTTTCCATTAAATATTGTATACTGTGTTTAGCTTACTCTTCCTGTGGGGAGCTCTCTTATCAATATTAATAAATAAAACTGATCCTGCAATTCATCTTTCAGTTTATATCATTATCTTACAAGTTGAATTTTAAGGCAATTATGAAAGTCATATATTACTACTTAGGAATACTTCTTTCCAATTTCTGATTATTTTCTTTTCTGGAATGAAGTTTTAACAGTGAATCTCATTATTCATTTTATTCTTTTTAAAATTTGTTCTAATTAATTATATATGACAGTAGAATACACTTTGATACATCATACATAGATAGAGTATAATTTCTCATTCTTCTGGTTGTACATGATGTAGAATCCAACTGGACATGTAGTCATATACATACATAGGGTAATACTATCTGATTCATTTGTCCTTTCTACCCCCATTCCCACTTCCCTCTGTTCACTCCCCTCTACCTAATCTAAAGTAACTCCATTCTTTGCTAGCCCCCACCTCATTGTGAATTAGCATCTGCATATCAGAGAAAACATTTGGTCTTTGATTTTGGGGGACTGGCTTATTTCACTTAACATGGTAGTCTTCAGCTCCATCCATTTACCTGCAAATTCCATAATTTCATTTTTCTTTAAGACTAAGTAATATTTCATTGTGTGTGTGTATATATATATATATATATATATATATATATATACCCGTATATATATATACGTATATATATGTATATCCGTATATATATACATACCACATTTTCTTTATCCGTTCATCTGTTGAAGGGCATCTAGGTTGGTTCTGTAGTTCAGCTATTGTGAGTTGAGCTACTATACATATTGACATGGCTGTGTCACTGTAATATGCTGTCCTTTGGGTATCAACCAAGGAGTGGGAAATCTGTGTAAAATGGTAGTTCCATTCCAAGTTTTCTGAGGAATCTCCATGCTGTTCTCCATAATGGTTGCACAAATTTGCATTCCCACCAGCAATATACGAGTGGGGAAAAAGGTATATTCATTTTATTCTTGAGGTGAAGAAAATTCCTTGGTTGGTAACATTAAGCATAAGAACTGGGTGTGTGTGGCTTTGCGCCACCTTTCTATGTTCTCTTATGTACCATCCCTCTAGAAAATCTGTTCTCAGGTAGTTCTGGGGAATCTGAAGTCAGCTTGAGCCCAGTGTTGCCAGTGTCTTGGGGTGAATGATTCTGGGATTCAGTTATAAGGCCCTGGGTGTTCATCTTCCACCTTCGTCTGTATCAGTAATAATGGTCATATAATCATAAATTTTAGACCTATAGTAGGAAAATAAAGGGAACTAACTATTGATACTCCCTCAGAAAAAGTACCTCCAATAAAAAGAAGGGTTAAAATGATGGATTATCTCAATGAAGTTTAACCTGAATAGAAGACCATATTTACCAAGTGCTGGGCCTGTTGTTAGACATTAAAAGCATAGAAAATTAAACATATTCCCATAGAGTATAGGTAAAGAATGCTGGATATTAAGATGTTTATTTCTATCAATTCTAAATTATCTAAGAGTGTGGGGGTCAGGGCAGATAAAGGAAATGAAGGAAAAGATAGAACACACATTCATAAGTTGATTATACTGATAAATTCATTTATCTAATAATATCACTTTTTCTATGTTATCATTTTAAAACACTATTTATAAAACACAAATCATTATAAAAATATAACTTTTTTGTGGACCAGAAAAGTTGGGCCTAGATTTGTAACAAAATAGAAAAATGAAAACTTGAAAAATTAAAGATGAGATTCTTAATTTCATGTAGGAAATTAAATGCTTGGCAGATGATAGATTTTGCCATGGATAAACATACTAGCTTTGGTTTCCTAATATACAAATTAGAGTCACAGCAGCCAAATGGTAGGATTTTCATAATGATTATATGTTATGAATTAAAGAACTGAGCTTAAAGTAAATCAGTAATCAATAAATGGGAAAGATTGTTATTTATATTATGGTAAACATTTGGCCCGGAGTTGAGTAAGTCTTTGAATCCAAAGCTTATAATTATCTGTATATTTGTGTTTCATAAGGAAGATAATAAACACCTATAATCTTTTCTTTAGTTATTTTTGATAATATTCAATCATAGCTGACTATGATCAAAATGTAGGTAAGATGATATTATATAAGGTTGAGTAAGGAGTTGACTTTAGTTGAGGTTGAGTTTACAGTCAAATTAATCGGGAAAAAGAAAGAAAAAAGGAGATGTCTATTAATTCATGGATAATTGACTATTAATTATTCTGTAACTTTTTAATAATAGATTCTATGTTGACAAACATTTATCATGTAATTGATTTTGATGAAACAAATTACCTTGGCTTCTGATATTTTTAACAGAAATTAAATACAATGTTTGTAGAAACAAGTGTTAACATATCAATGATCATTTGCTTTAAATTTTTTTCTATTCCAAGGATACACTGAAGATTTATTCCCTGATTGACCCATTTAAATATCATATATCAAAAAAACTCCTAAATTGCAGTTAGAAGATTTTAATGAAAGTTTCTTGGTGAAAGTAGATTTTATGTAGAAAGGATATTATGTTACTGTATTCTTTAGTATTACTTAAATAGTTCCTAGTGTTGGGTTAGATTTGGGGTGAAGGTAGGATTTGGAGAGAAAAAAAATATAACATTTTTACTCTTACAAAGCTTTCACAGTGCTGTTCCATTCTGTCTGTATTTTCTCTTCTATCAAACCTCCAAAATTGAATACTATTTTGCTTTGTTTTAAGTTTAGATTAGCAAACAACAAAGCAGAGATTAAAGTTTTTCTGTTTAGGCTATCTCTAGACAAAAGTTCTTGAATGTGGTTCCTGACCAAATCATATTCCATTCATCATGCACCACTTTGGAGATATATAACTGTTGCAATCTTCAGCAACATGAATGATTTGGGAATGACTTTTAGCCAGCATCCCGCCCCAGCAAACAACTCTGTATACTTTACCCAGGAAAGTGAATTGCACAAGATGTGTTGTTGTATTTTTTTGTTACCAACTGTATCTTTGTATGTCATCGCCCTCTTTCAAAAGAGAATTTGGTTAGGGACATATTGTGTTGGAAGCATGGGCCACACCTATTATGTGACACCAAAAGTATGCCCCTGCTTTATCCAGTTCCCTTCAAGAACAAAATTCAAGAAACAGCACTCCACAGAAAGAAAAATTATTGAAGCATTAGAGAACCTGGATGCTTTTAAATCATGGTTTCATAATTTTTTTCCAGTATACATACATCAATTACTCCCCCCTCCTCAGAATCAACTCATAGGTAATTCATATAGAAGGGCAAAAGTTCTACCCTTTCACACTTTACATCTTCTAGTAAGCATTTATGTGAAATTAACCAGTTACATTATAAATGCGTGCACATGCACA
This sequence comes from Geosciurus inauris, assembly GCA_004024805.1. Classification (NCBI taxonomy): domain Eukaryota; kingdom Metazoa; phylum Chordata; class Mammalia; order Rodentia; family Sciuridae; genus Geosciurus; species Geosciurus inauris. The sequence goes on along the minus strand of PVHX01005091.1, from coordinate 51,570 downwards.
GCCACAAACATGTACACACACAAGCAGATCCATTTTTCTACTCTCCTCTTCCCAGGAGGGAGGCATCATAATTGTTCCAGCCTCCACAAGGCACTATTTCTAAAGTTTCCATTTATCTTGTTAGAGTTTGGAAGACAATTTTATAGATAGTATGAATCTATATTGTGAAACGAATGATCCCCAAATCTTTGACTTAATGGCTTAATCCAAGAGATATTGGGTCATTTTTTAGGACCAAAGTTATTTTATTTGTTTTTTAGAGAAAAGTTTTTCTAGAACATAACATGGTAACTAGAAAGCTAAGTTACTGACCAAAAGGTTATTTTTAATAAGTAAAATCAGAGAAAAAGGAGGTGAAAATTCATAATATACATACTACATCCCATCCTCATAATGACATCAATTTATTTCTCTAAAATGACTGTATACACACCATATCTCTCTTCTTCCCTCTTTCTTCTCCTACCTGTCTATCTTAATAGAGGGGAGGTGTTACCTACCCAAAAGCTTCCTTGTTGCCCTGTGTCTCATCAGCAGCCATGAGGTGGCATGATGCCCACTATCCTTCTGATAACTAATTGCTGAGTTAAAGCTTGAGACATAAGATCATCTCTAGATTGACTTTCTTGTTGTTAGGCAGCTGAGACTTTCCAAGGAAAGAATACATGAATTTTTACAACATGAGAAACTCTGGAATTAGTTCCTTTGTGAGCGTCTCTGATACATATCATATCTAGGTCTTTTAGTCAGCAAAATGTCCTGAAATTCATAGCACAGTGTTCTGATCAGACGATTCCTTCAATATTAGACATGCTACCTATCTGAGGGTGTCCATGTTATGAATGCCTCCTTGGATCTACATTTTGTTGCCCAAAGCAATCTTACAGTGAGTTTTCAACTGGCAGGTCACCATTCATAGTTTGTCATTTACCAAAATCATCATATGATTGACTGCTACTGATTTGCTTTTAGGTCGTGGTATTCTGAAGAAACAGGCTGATTAGGTGTCCAGTGATTCATTGACTCTTAAATCTCAGGGTTGGTTCTTAGGTTTGAATGTTGTTTGATTCATCTTCACAGGTTAGTGGTTAATCATTTGTTTTAGTCAGCTTTTTCAGTGCTGCAAATTGAAGATCCAAACAGAACAATTGCAAATGAGGAGAAGTTTATTTGAGGGCTCATGTTTTAGAGGTCTCAGTGCATAGATACCTGGCTCATTCCTTGGGGCTCAAGGTGAGGCAAAACATCATGGTAGAAGAAAATTGCAGAGTGAAACAGCTCACATGATGATTAGTAAGCAGAGAGAGAGATTCCACTTGCTAGATAGAAAATATATCCCAAACATGTGCCCCCAATGACTCACCTCCTCCAGCTACACTCTACCTGCTTTCAGTTACCATTTAGTTAATTCCATCAGAGGGTTAATTCACTGATTGGGTTAAAACAATCATAACCCAACAATTTCTCCTCTAAACCTTGCAGTATCTCATATATGAGTTTTTGGAAGGCACCTAATATATAAGCCATAATACCATCTTTCCTGGGAGATTAGTTTCTTTAATTGGTCTTAAATATGGCTTTATGTTTGATTGGTTTTCATCTTCTTTTCTAAAGCCATTTCCCTCTATAAAGGGAAGATATTATCAGAAAGACCAAATTAATTAGTGATGCCCATGGCCTCATCCTCATGTGTGCTTAGTGTTCTCTTTATCTTTTTTTTTTCCATTAAGAAATCATGAAGATTCATGGATTGATTCTTCTATCAGAAAGAAGAATCTTTCATATAACATGGTCAAAGAGATCAAGATCTTACCATTCGCTTTCAATCAGGAAACATTTTCAAATCTCTCCCCTGAAGAAATAGGCACTTGATTTGTGATTTGTTTAGATTATGCATGTAGGTAGTGAGACTTTGAATCTTGACTTCCAAGCTTATTAACACTGATCTGTCATTCTTTCCTTGATAAACATTGATTATAGATTCCTACCCATTGTACTACAGTATGTATGGGGAGAATGTAGGAACTCACTGATATTGTGCTTGGCCATCTGACATATTTGGCTAATGGTCATATATGAAAAGAAGATTTTCGTCTTTTCCCTCTGATACAAAAACAAGCACATCAGACAAAAGGACTGCTACTTTAGTCAGGACTCTTGGCAGGAAGAAGACCCTGGAACAGAACTCAACTCATTCATCATATTGGAGCAGAACCACTGCTACAGACACACATCCACTGACTTGTAATATGAACAGTAAATATTAACAGTATTTTATTTTGGTGGCTATTTGGAGAATTTGCTATAGACATCACCTAATGAGAATTGAATAATTCACACTTACTTCTGGCAAAATTAAGAAAAAGCTCAAAGTAGGTATTATAAAACTATTTAGAAGATCTTGTAGTTTGCTTGGGTAATGTACACATCATGGGTTCATATGGAAAAAAATGCATGATTAAGCAAATGGCTTGACTGTATATCTTTTTTGTTGGTAGCATCAACTGTATTATACACTCTCAAACCTTAAAAAATGAAGCATTTGGTTTGTTAGAAGATACCTATAATTCTGTGACAATGATGTTAATAGCCTTATGTGTATGAAAATAGACCTTTTATATGTTAAGACTAAAAAAAAAAAAATCCTCTTTGATTATAGAAGAGATTCAAGCAAAGCCCAAGATAAACCTGAGTTTCCTGTTGGATAACCTGTTAAATAATGTTTGTCTGTTCATCATTTTTAACAAGCTCTCATTGCATGCTTAATATAAGAGGGGCACATTACTAAAGTTTATCCCTTAGCTTATTAGAACCTCATCATCATTCTGTAAGGTGGCTTCTATTAACTTATTTGTTTTCTAAGAAAATAAAACGGACTTTTTTTTCTTTTCTGGGATAAGTTTTACTATTTATTTATTTATTTACACAGATGGAGCACAACATTTATTTCTCTGGTTGTATGTGATGTAGAATCACATCATATATGCAGTCATACATAAAGCTGGGGCTATGATGTCCATCTCATTCCACCATCTTTACTGGCCCAGTGCCCCCTCCCCTGTCCTGCCCTTGACCAAAGTCCCTCCATTCTTCCCATGTCCCTTCCCTCATTATGGATCAGCATCCACTTATCAGAGAGAACATTTGGCATTTAGTTTTTTGGGGTTGTCTTACTTTGCTTAGCATGATATTCTCCAATTTCATCTGTTTACCTAAAATGCCATAATTTGATTCTTTTTTATTGCTGAGTAATATTTCATTGTGTACATATACCACAGTGTCTTTTTCCATTCATCTATTGAAGGGCATCTAGGTTGGTTTCATAGTTTAGCTATTGTGAATTGAGCTGCTGTAAACATTGAAGTGGCTGCATCACTGTAGTATTTGTTTTAAAGAACTTTGGGTATAGACTGAGGAGTTGGGATAGCTGGGTCAAATGGTGGTTCCATTCCAAGTTTTCTAAGGAATCTCCATACTGCTTTCCAAATTGGTTGCAATAATTTCCAGTCCCACCAGCAATGTATGAGCGTGCCTTTTCCCCTACATCCTACCAACATTTATTTTTTCTCTATTCTTGATAACTGCCATTCTGACTACAGTGAGATGAAATCTCAGAGAAGCTTTGATTTGCATTTCTCTAATTGCTAGAGATGTTGAACATTTTTTCATATGTCTATTGATTGATTGTATATCTCTTCTGAAAAGTGTCTGTTCAGGTCCTTAGCCCATTTATTGATTGGGTTTTTATTTTTTGGAGTTAAGTTTTTTGAGTTCTTTATATATCCTTGAGATTAGTGCTCTATCTGATGTGTGTGTGGCAAAATTTTTTTCCCAGAATGTAGGCTCTCTGTTCACTTCATTGATTATTTCTTTTGATGAGAAGAAGCTTTTTAGTTTGAATCCATCCCATTTATTGATTCTTGATTTTACTTCTTGTGCTATAGGGTTCTTGTTAAGGAATGATGAAGATTTGGGCCTACTTTTTCTTCTGTTAGGTGTTAGGTCTCTGGTCTAATTCCCAGGTCCATGATCCACTTTGAGTTGAATTTTGTGCATGGTGAGAGATAGGGGTTTAGTTTCATTTTGCTGCATATGGATTTCCAGTTTTCCCAGCACCATCTGTTGAAGAGGCTATCTTCTCTCCAATGTACATGTTTGGCACCTTTGTCTAGTATAAGATAATTGTATTTATGTGGGTTTGTCTGTGTGTTTCTATTCTGTACTATTGGTCTAAATGTCTATTTTGGTGCCAGTACCATGCTGTTTTTGTTACTATAGCTTTGTAGTATAGTTTAAGGTCTGGTATTGTGATGCCTCCTGCTTCACTCTTCTTGGTAAGGATTGCTTTGGCTACTTTGGGTCTCTTATTCTTCCAAATGAATTTCATGATTGCCTTTTCTATTTCTATAAGGAATGATGTTGGAATTTTGATTGGAATTGCATTGAATCTATATAGCGCTTTGGGTAGGATGGCCATTTTGACAATATTGATTCTGCCTATCCAAGCGCATGGGAGATTTTTCCAGCTTCTAAGGTCTTGTTCAATTTCTTTCTTTAGTGTCTTGTGGTTTTCATTGTAGAGGTCTTTCACCGCTTTTGTTAAATCAGTTCCCATTAAAGCTATTGTGAATGGGGTAGTTTTCCTAATTTCTCTTTCAGAGGATTCATCACTGATGTACAGAAAAGCAATTGATTTAAGGGTGTTGATTTTGTATCCTGCTACTTTTGCTGAATTCATTTATTAATTCCAGATGTTTTCTGGTGGAATTTTTTGGATCCTCTAAATATAGAATCATGTCATCTGCAAACAATGATAGTTTGAGTTTTTCTTTTCCTATTCGTGTCCCTTTAATTCTTTCATCTGTCTAACTGCTCTGGCAAGTGTTTCAGGGACTAAGTTGAGTAGCAGTGGTGAAAGAGGGCATCCCTGTCTTGTGCCCGTTTTTAGAGGGAATGCTTCCAATTCTTCTCCACGTAGGATGATATTGGCCTTGGGTTTAGCATAGATAGATTTTACAAAGTTGAGGTATGTTCCTACCATCCCTAGTTTTTGTAATGTTTTGAACATAAAAGGGTGCTATATTTTGTTAAATGCTTTCTCTCCATCAATTGATAGAATTATATGATTCTTATATTTAAGTCTATTGATGTGACGGATTATGTTAATTGATTTCTGTATGTTGAACCAACCTTGCATCCCTGGAATGAAACTCACTTGATCATGGTGCACTATTCTTTTAATATATTTTTGTATGTAGTTTGCCAAAATTTTATTGAGAATTTTTGCCTCTATGTTCTTCACGGATATTGGTCTGAAATTTTCATTCTTTGATGTTTCTCTATCTGGTTTTGACATTAGGATGATACTTGCCTTATAGAATGAGTTTGGAAGGGTTCCCTTTTATCTATTTCATGAAATAGTTTGAGGATTATTGGTATTAATTCTACTTTATAGTTCTTGTAGAACTCAGCTGACAATCCATCTGATCCTGGGCTTTTCTTGATTGGCAGGCTCTCGATGGCATCTTCTATTTCCTTGCTTGAAATTGATCTGTTTAAGTTGTGTATGACCTCCTGGTTCAGTTTGGGTAGGTCATATGCTTCTAGAAATTTGTCAGTGTCTTCAGAGTTTTCTATTTTACTGGAGTATAAATTTTCAAAATAGTTTCTAATTATCCTCTGTATTTCAGTAGTGTCTGTTGTGATATTTCCTTTTTCTTCATGAATTTTAGTGTTTGGGTTTTCTCTCTCCTTTTTGTTAGGGTGGTTAAGGATTTGTCAATTTTGTTTATTTTTTCAAAGAACCAGCTTTTTGTTTTGTCAATTTTTTGAATTGTTTCCTTTGTTTCAATTTCATTGATTTCAGCCCTGATTTTAATTTTTTCCTGTCTTTTATTTATTTTGGTGTTGTTTTGTTCCTCCTTTTCTAGGGCTTTGAGATGTAGTGTCAAGTCATTTATTTGTTGACTTTTTCTTCTTTTAACAAATGAGCTTAATGCAATGAGCTTTCGTCTTAGCAATGCCTTCATGTTGTCCCAGGGATTTTGGTATGTTGTATCAGAATTTTCAATTACCTCCAAGAATTTTTTTATCTCTTCCCTAATGTCTTCTATGATCAATGCATCATTCAATAATATATTATTTAGTCTCCATGTTTTGGAGTAATTCTATTTTTAATCTGTCTTTGATTTCTAATTTTATTCTATTATGGTCCAATAGGATGCAGAGTAGTATCTTTATTTTTTTGTATTTGAGAGTTGCTTTGTGACAAAACATATAATCTATTTTGGAAAAGGATCCATGTGCTGCTGAGAAAAAAAGTGTATTCATTTGTTGATGGGTGAAATATTCTATATATATCTGTTAGAACTTTCTTAAGGTAATCTTTTGCTACCTGTATTTGTTCCCTTATCTCTTTGTTGGTGTGATCCATTTTTGCCTGTACTTGTTCACTTAAGTCATTGTTTAATTCAAATATTATTTTAATTATGTACAATTTGAATTCTTACTCTGACATTTCATCAACTGTGTTGTCAATGGATTCTGTTACAGTGGTATTGAGGTTTATTTGGAGCACTTCCTTCTCTTGTTTTTTCATGTTGATTATGTATCTTCCTTTCTTGCAATGCTGATCTGAGGTATTGTGGTTTCTATCCTATAAACTTGTAGTGACACTACAGATTACCTGTATCTCACCTTGGATTTCACTTCCAGTCCCCAACAGGTGTCTCCAGAAGGACATTACTGCCACTAAAGATGATGGCAGCGGTAGTGGAGGTAACTCAAGATGGAAGTGGAAGTGTCCCAAGATGGATGCAAACACTTTCAGAGATGGGGCTAAAAGGATGAGGCTTACAATGGCTTTGGGCTGATTGGAGATGTAATGCTTTGGCAGGCCACTGCCTCCAGGCCCTTTCTGTTGACCCAAGGTAGAGGCTACTACATGAGAAGAACTATGGGGATGGCTGCAGTGTACAAGATGGATACAGGAAGAGAGCAACAGCAGGGATCCCCACTCTGTGCAGAGGCTGTCCTGGGCCTGGGCTCTCTCATAGACCTGTGAGGGTAGTCCTAGGCCTGATCTTGGCCTGGACTCTCTCAAGGGCTCCAGGTGGTGGGTCTGGACCTGGGCCTGGGCTCTCATGTATTGGCAGGGGTCTGGTGCTGAATTGGGGGCAGTCCCGTGCCTTAGCTACAGGGGTCTCTGGAGGCAAACCTTCCCCTGGGTCTGGGTTCCCCTGTGGGTATGTGGATTGGTGGGTAGCAATTTGGGGCCTTACCTTGGCTGAGTTCCAGTGGAGGTCCCTGAAGGTGGTCTTAGGCCTTGGCATGTGCTCCCGCTGGTAGGCAGGGACTCTGATGCGGAACTGGGGGTGGTCCTGGCCCTCACTTGGGCCCAATCTCCCACAGGGGTCCCTGGAGGCAATCCTTCACTTGAGTCTGAGTTCCCCTGTGATTGGTGGCTTGCAATCTGTGTCTGACCTTGGCTGGGCTCCCGTGGAAGTCACTGAAGGTGGTCCTGGGCCTTGGCCTATGCTCTTGCAGGTCAGCAGGGGCTCTGGAGCAAAAAAAACCTGGCTTTTTAAGATGAAACACCTCACCCAATTTCATAAGTCTAGTAAGTAATTAAGCCACAAATAATGCATGGTTTTTCTCAAGTTTTAGAATTCTGAATCTTAACCACTTCTACCCTTTCTTGATTGTTAAGAGGGTATAGCCAAACCAAAATCTAAGAACTTTTAACTTAGAAATCACATTGTATGTTGATAATACTATACATCTCTATTATGTTCTCTTTCTATAAATAACCATTTGCTCTGAGCACCAAATATGAGGCAAACTTTGGACATGTTAGCTAGAGACATTGCCCTCAAGGAGGGGATTCTGCTGGAAATTCCATAAATGTCAAAGAAAAGTTCTGTGTCCTCAGTGTTTTATAATCCAATGAAATTAATAAAAGGAATATCAGTTTTCTCACTTGGAATTCTTCTTTGTGTATCTTCTGCAGCATACAGCAGAATACTTAATTCTGTAATTTCAGATTGAAATGCTTTACTTGCTTTACACAGAAAGACATACAAAAAGTCACAATTCTTCTCAGTGGCTGTTTAGCCTTGGCCTTGTTGGGGGCTAGACGGCTGGTTTCTTCTCTGTGTTAAGTCTCTCCTCTTCCTAATCTATTTCCAAGCTCATTTAAAAACAACACAATGTTAGTTATTGCATACACACACACACACACACACACACATTTATTTAAATATATATGTAAAATATATATATTTGGTAGTGCTGAAGGTGAAAAAGTAAGGCCTCACCTATGCTAGACATTAAGTATTATTGAGCCTCATATCCAACCTCTCATTTTAAATCTTAACATCTTAATTTTTATAACATCTCTTGCCCTCAACTTTCCTCTTATATTGAGTAATATTGCAGTCTTCCTTCGTAAGAAATCCAAGGGTTCAACATCTAAGACTTTCATTTGCTTTACAAGTCTCCTTGTTTGATTTACATCTGGAAGAATATTCTTTAAAAAATAGAAAGAAATATCTTATGTGTGCATTCTCTTCAAGCCCATTGGAAGATCTATACCACTTTTAGTAATGCTAATCTGTAACGAACAGAGTTTCTAAACACAAGCCATTCGTTTCATCATACTACATAGAAATATGGTAAATGGAGTGATTAAGTTGTCTAAAGATTTTTCTTTTTCTGGGACAATCACATTGTCTACAATGAATGTTAAATTTAAACCAAAATCTAAGTAAAAATTGAATATTTTAAGTGAAAGACAAGGGTTTTATTTTTTAAATGTCTAATAAATAATAAATTTTTGTCAGCACGTTTGCTATACATTTTCTATGAAAAATAATATGAATGACTTAGAATATTATTATCTCACTTTGAGATCATAACAGAAAACAAAATATTAAGTAGTTCCCACATGGCTGAAAAATAACTTCAAATTTATAAATAGGACTGTGTCCAATATACTTTCAGTTTGGGAAATATATTTCTCTTTGGAATATTGAGAAATATTCGGGTTTTTTTTTCTTGCCTTTACTATGCTGTCTGTGTCAATGGAATATGTTTCTGAGTCCAACAACTTCCAACCAAGTTCTCTGATACTTTCATCTATTGACACTTGTGTGTAACAAATTGTCAGTCAATCCCATCTGTCTTATGGCATATCTACATAGAAAACAAATTGCCAAGAAATCAAAAAACTTAGAACATAGAGCTAGAATGAAATCAACAAGAATGTATTTATTAAGTATCATGAGGAGACAAAAAAAGCTGCACATGTTGTAATTTTAAATACTTCAATTGCATCTCAAAGATACAATGACCTTATAAAATGAGAAAAAGTAAATACTTTCTTTTAAGAAATTATTTTTAGACAGAAGATCCTGTAGTTAACAAGTTTTTGGTCTGAGATAATCCAGAAGTCATTTATATTTCATAATTGGTTTAGCAATACATAACATTTTAACAGGAGATCTGTCTTCTGAATTGTTTGCCTAAGGCAAATATTAAAATTAATCTTCATTCCCTGACCACCAGCTAAGTGATTGCAAGGAGAGTACCTCCAGACCAGCACATATCTGTTAAAGGATTGGTTACAGATAATCTAGAAGATGGTTAATCTTCAAGTGGGAATTTAATGAACTGATTATACAAGTGCTATCTGAGATCCTATAAATGTAGAGTTCTTCCCATAGAATAATAATGAGTTCATGAATATAGTTAAATGTATATTAACTGTCTATTTTTCAATGAAGAACAAGAATTGAAGCATTTTCTCATTCTTACTATGTGAAAATCTTCCTCTTACCTTTCATTCAGTGGCTTCACAAACTCTGACAACCATTGGCAGAAAGGCACATTTTAATTGATTCTATTCCATCAAATGTTGCTTCTTGTATTTTGTTGCAGGCTTCTTTTAGCTTTAATAATCTAACAGAAAAATGTTGACACTGGATATCTGGTTTTCAGAGTGAAACACATTTCCACCTGTGGACTCCATTTTAAGGCTGACTCAATGAAGTATAAAAACATACAGAAACTAAACACAGTATATTGTTTTATATGACGACTATGGTTGACACACAACGAAATCCATTGCTTATAACTTTTCATTATGTAGCAGTAAAATGATTATAGAAATTTAATATTATGTCATTGTACTCATTTATAATTAAATTATTAAACCTTAACATGGATCTCTATTGTTTCTTTATGAGAAACCTCATAGGATTCAATAATCCTCATATCTGTGTTGTAATAAGGGCAATTCTCAGGAGAGTAAATATCAGTGACATGGTTGCTATTTAAATACTTAGTACACATCTTAATTTTTCCTTATTCTAATTTGTTTTAAGTTTGACTTTATTCATTTTGTCCTCTAGAATTTCAACTTACTATTCTTCATTTGAATAGCTATAAGTAAGAACGTGGAAGATAAAGTTGCTGGATCATGTTATCACGGCCTATGAGGCTTTGTGTGCTCTCACCCTTGCTTGGTGCTCCAAGCCCTTCTCATGTACCTTCCCTTCATTCTTCCCCTCTGCCACACTAGCCTTCTTTCTCTTCCTAGGACCCCTTCACTTGTTCCTTCTTTTGTACTTTTCACTTGATAGTTCCCTAAGTGGAATAATCTCTCTCTTGGCTCCTCTCATGTTCAGGTTATTATCATCTTTGGCAGGTTTCAGTGTAGTTGCCATCTTTTCTGAGAGGCCATCCTGCTTACTCTACCAAAATTAATTCTGTACCTTTAATCTCCACCCTGTTATCCACTGTTCTTTTAACACTTTTAATTCTCATTATCTTCACATTATAGTTATTTCATTATTTTCCATTTATTTTCTAAATAAGAAAATGTGGTATTTAAATACAGTAGAAGTGACTCAGCAGCAATATGAAGTTTGAAAACAGTTATGGCAGGTATGTTTAGCCTTCGTGGGTAATGAATGCAATCTAACAATTTAGGGCCAAGGTCATCAGGTACAGAAGCATGCATGGCTACTGAGCACCCATTGTATACCTTCCACAGATAGTGGGTGAGAATTTCAACAGGTTAGGGAGGACTGAGTCAAATGCCTAGACTCCAAATACTGAATGTCCACATACAGGTCAGAAGATACTCTAAAGCTTACATGAAATTTTGGTTTTCTGATCTAGAGGCTTTTCATTTGCAAGCCTTCCCCGGATAAAGGATCCACGAAAGCTAGTTTTTTTCTCTCTCTTCATCATTTACGCTCTCCAAACCAAAGCTGGCTGGACATTTAGTAAGAGAACAGCAAAATTTGTTGTCTACATGCTGAAAGGAATGAATAAATGAATCAATGGAAAAGTGGAAAAACTACACAGCATCCATCTTTGGATATCATGTAGATGTAGTTTTAACTTCTAGTGTTCAGAAGCCTCATTTTTTTCTTTCAACATTAAAGAGTTCTTTATTTCCCCAAGTGTGGAGCCTTTTTCACCTCTCCTCACATTCTCTCTAAAAATCAGGCATATGCTTAGTTAAGAAATGAACACTTTGCCTCAGTGGGTGGGCTGTATGCTTGAAACTTAAAACTGATGCTTTACAAGTATTGCAAAAAAACAAATTATCAGGGTAACAGAAACAGACTCAAACAATGCCTTCTGCCAGACTCTTTCCAGATCCAGCCCTCAGTAGGAGTATGTGCCTGCGGGTGGGGAAGTGGGGATAACTCGCATGAATCACAGTGAATGAAGACGGTCTCATCCTTTTTTTATTTTCCTTCTCAGCAGCCCAACATGAACCCCAAAAGGACTTCCCTCCATGGGTTTAATTAAATAAAAACACTCTTTGACCTGCCATTCAGGGTCCTGGGTTCATCGTAGGGCATGTACCTCCTCATCTGAAATATCCCAGATGAAGCTGCCAAGTTTAATTCTGCTCCAATTAAAAACTGTAAAAAAGATTGCTTAAGATTATTGTTTTTCTCTTGAATATATTTGTAATTTTATTCAGGTAGATTCTTGAATTACCTTTGGAAATACCTTCCTTTTCTTGAGATCATGTGGTAAACTGATTTCTTAATATTGGAATATTATAGTAAAAAGTACTTTTCCAGCAACAGTTCAGATTTAGGATTCTGTGTAGTTTTACAGTTATTTCCACAACAAATTAACACAATGAACTCTCTTGACTAAGTTTTGGGGGTGATTTTTTGCCTGTTTCCTTCTGTATAGATTGCTGTTATCAGTACTGAATTCATACTAGTCTGTGAATAAAATCTGTCAATACTAAATCATATTCACTTTTCATATTTCTTTGACTCCTACCCCAGCTTATTATGCAATAAAACCAGAAAGAAAATATTTTCACAAATAACATTATTGTACTGAGGAACATCACTCCAAATGTATGCTCTACTATGAAAGAACATCATATATAACAAGGAAATTTTCTATGTTGGTTAAAGCTTGCATGTTGCATATATTCTGCTTTACATCTCAAGCTATAGTAAAATAAATGATTGACTTTCAAGATTATAATTTCAAATCAAACAGTCACAGTGATAAGGTCATAGGAAGTTCACTGAGCTGCTTTTTCACATGCAAGCCTTTTCAGAATATAAAGATTCTTCTCCAAGCAACAGAGAATATGCAATATGATGAAGTCACAGTGACCCAATAAGATGAAGTTTCTCAACAGTGTGAATGAGTACTTCATACCAGCTGGCAGGCTGTGTGCTCTTGGCCTAGCTATCACCGTATCCCCTATTCTGGGGATCAGTTCTCATTTTAGGTGGACATTTTCAGAACTTGGATTGAACATGAGGCACTTAAAATTAAAAAAAAAAACATAATATGGAATATGATATGAATATAGCAAATTTCATGTGTTTAACAATGCAGCAAAATCACTAAGTCGGGTAGAACAATGGGTACCCTGAAGTGTGAAAAGTCACTGTGGGAATTTTTATAAAGGACTATGATTAAAGCTGAACCATAGATGGATAGTATATTATAGCTGAAGTGGAGAGGAGGCTCTTTATTATAATCTGGAAGGGAGATGCATTCTAAGAAATGATTACCTCATATGGCTCTGCTTTCTTCCCCCTGCAAATAGGGCAGCTGGGAGTTGAAATCCAGCCTGGATCTTGTCTCTAAAATACTAACAAAATGAATCTAACCAAGCCCCACGCTCAAGTTCTTTTGCAGTCTAGAGGCAGCATAATTTCCTAATTCTTCTATCCAAAAGGGTTACCTTTTTCTAACTTATTCTCATGACAGACTTTTTTGTATATATTGCTGTCTCGGAGGACGGTCATCGGTGGAGTAACAACCACATGAAAGTACAAAGAGATGGGAATGCTCATAAAATATTTAGGCATTTGTAAACAAACTCTTCATAGCAGAATTTTGCAAATAACAGATCAAAGACCAAATTCAGTCAACACTTTTTGTTTTTTGTAAAGTTGTATTGGAAAGAATGACTCACATTTTCTTGTGTATTGTTTCTGGCTACTTTCATTCTTCAACAGATTTGAGTAGTTACAATGAAGAGAACCTGGTATGAAAAGCTGAAAATATTTATTTGACTCGACCAAAAAGGTTGGTCAACCTCTGTTTTAGAGAGGAACATAGGGAAAAAACTACTGTAGGGCAAATTGTCCCAGAGTGTCCCTGAAACCAAGTGAATACCAATATGTAATGAGACAGTAGTTTATCTGAAGCTTCTTGGAAATACCAGGCCACACACAATGTTGATTCTCTGGCTTCCTACTTCAGGTCAGGAAGAAAAGTTCTTGTGCTGAGGAAACCAGGACAACATCATCACAATGAGATAACTTTATTTATTGATTAATTGATTGAATAACTTCAGATAAGAACAAGGACCTTCACATCTTTGCCTTTGTTCATTCTAATTCATATAATTATCTGATTTTTGCTCTATGGACTTGCTTAGAGGAAGAGGTATTTAGGATGTTTGGCTGTTTAATTTGTGGTTCCATCCCATATTAGATGGAAGGAAAGGTAGGAAAATCAACACAAAGGAGGAACTTTCCTCAAATGTGCCAAAGGTAGGAAAGGTAGGAAAATCAACACAAAGGAGAAGTTTCCTCAAATGTGCCAAAAATTGGAAAAGACAGGTTCCCAGCAACTAGATTGTGAACATTCTAGAGTATATTAAAATATATATTTTTCCCCCAATAATTAAGCTTTTCTTAGGAAAGACAGAAGTAGAGAGTTGAACTGATGAATGGATTATAGTGAGAAAAACTGATTGAATGTAGAACTGAAGTAACAAAGCAGAAAAAGAGTCAGAAATGAGCAAAGGTAAAAGAATAACTTCTCAGGGAAGGGGCAGAAAATATGAATCTAGCTTGAGGTTTTGGAAATCTGGAGACCTTTGTATTTTACCATGGATATTAAAGCACCCCAAAAGCCCCTCAAAAAAAAAAGCCTCTTTATTTTTCAGCTGTGGTGGAAACTTCTAGTCATACACACTGCCTCAGATCATTGTGCATGGGACACCTACTCTGTAACCTTGATGGCAGTCCTTGCCCTTTTCCCTCAATCTTTCCAATAAAGCTCATATTCTGAAGGATCTCTGGGTACTATTTGGGCATGAACTTTGCCTTTACTTTTGTTACTTGCCAGTGAATTTAAATTTAATTAGCATGACAGGTTTTGGAATTTGTATTACAAACTAAGAGAGCTCCTCATCTCTCTAAGCAGAACCATTGTTTTATGTTTTGACGTGGTTGCAAGTATTTAGTTTTTTCTTCAGTGGTTTTCTCTCAGCTCATCCTGACCTCTAGAAATGTTTTGAGGTGGTATTTTTCTCAGACTGATGCTATAGCTTTCAACTGTGTCTGTCTGCAGTAGGGCATCTGTATGGTGTTCATGAGAAAGATTTTCTCTTGGTGCCTAAATTGTTTTTCTCTATTGTTAGCAATTTCATCTGGATATCTGGGGGAAGCGATTCTAATCTGAGAAAATAATAATAAATTATTAATGTGCTACAATTTAGTCTTTCCTAGGAAATTCCACAAGAGAGTACACCAACAAAACACATCTACATTATCTGTACTCTAATTGGCCCAGGGTGATTTAAGGTTATGACTTCTTGCCCCACAGTTCATGTAATACGCTGTAATATGCCATGTGTACATGGGCATATGTGTTGTGTGCATTTATGTGTTTAAAACAGCTAGAAGGAAAAAAGTCACTTTTAGAATTGTGAAAGAGCTGTTTATTCAAACTTAGAAACACTGATTGGTTTATAAAAAGGGGAATATTTAGTTATACTTTTCTGATATATTTGAAACTTGTCACCAAAATAGGGAAGACCATAACAGATTCAAATTTGTCTGCAAGAGTAACTCAAGTGTGAGGGTAGAAATGTGGAACCTCACACATGAAAATTAAATCAAAAGTTATAGCACCAGAAACTACAACAAGCAGCGATTTCTTCATCATGCAGTTCATATTAGTATTTTCTACACTTTTTCATATGCAGAGCTCCAAGGGTGCTATAAAAGAGTTAGAGATGAATACTTACTCTACAAAACCACTATATTTATTTATCAATTAATGTATTCAACCAAATTTGATTAATTACCCTATGCCAACTACACTGCTTCTTTCTTCCTGAAGGAAGACTAACTCTAATTCAAGACTAATTGGGATACATTTTAAGACATGCAGGAGTAAATAAAATAACACCTGGTATGGCAAATCTGTGATATCAACAAGAAAAGTGAAATATATGCCTAGAGTTGAACTAAAGTCAAAGTGGCACAAGTAGAGAACAGAGTGTTCTAATCTGTTTTCTCAAATAATTTTTCATTCAGATGTCAAGTTTGGACATTATAAGCCTCAACATTAGTCATTGACATATACTGAGAACCGTAAGTATCATGGATTGTATCATGGGTTGCATATTATTGGTTTGGGCTTGGATTGCTGATATTTTATTATCAAGACCCTCAGATCCAGGGACAGTCTCCCTTTCTTCCCAGTACATTTTCCTATGGTGTGCTTTGATGATTCTTATGCATTTACACAGAGCTGTCTCCATTCTATGTTGGCCCTGATTATTGTTATTTTTTTTCAAATATAGAGAAAACAGAAGATGTGTGTAAATTGTATCCAAAGCTATGCTTAACTCTGATTAGACTCAGGGTTTTAGAATAATTATTTTCTTCTCACTTTGTGGTAGCTATCAGTATGTAGGAGATTTTTCCCAAGATAGTATCAAATTAATAACATTACCAATGCTAGCTGATCATTTACTATTATATCCTAAATCATTCTGTTCTGCACTTTACATACATTGTCTTATTTAATACTGTCATAGGCAGCAAGATAAGTTGTATCATCACAATTTTCCAGATAAGGAAACTGAGAACCTTGAGAGAAGTTAAGCAATTTGCCTAGCCTAAGTAGTAATTAGTAGATTGGAAGTAAAATTTCAACCGAATTTTTCTGCCTTCCATGCATATACTATTACCTCTATTTCTGACACCACCTTTCTTATTTTTACCAGATTGGCACTCTAATGCCACCACCAAAATGATGTGGGAGCCTCACTCCAAAGTTTGTTTATTTTGTGTTCTGCCTACTTCCTGTTCTCCCAGGGTCCACCCCCTGTTTGGATAACCCTCATTTCTGTCTTCTTTTGCATCTGTCTTCCATCTTTTTGCTGTTTGGATTGATGCTTCAGTGGTACTTTATTTGGATTTATTATTTTTCACTTATTTTCTCACAAAAGCAATATTTTGGATGGTGCTTGGTTGCATCCTGGCCACAGCCTTCCAATTCTCCCTGCCTCCGGCATAGTGTTTGTAGTTTCTACTCTTTCTTGAATCTTTTAATTTTTTATTCCTTGATTTATTTCCTTCTTGCTGGCTCCTTCTCAGCCCAAGTCCAAGTAGAGACTGAATTCCACAGATAGTACTTTTTAGAATTTTAGGTGGAAATGTCATCTGCATAAGCACCTAAAAACACACCAGAAGAAATGCATAGTAAGTTGTATCCTTGGGTATAAAATTGATACCAATATTATAAATAAATCATACACACACACGCCAACAGATTAATGGCTTTAGATTTGAACTTCCTAATATTCATCTACTCTTTGGGAAAAGACAGCTATGCAATTAATTTTAACTCTACTTAGTTGCATGGTTTATCTTCATTAGCTGGAATTGGTGTACTCCATATTAGTAGATAGTTCAGGGCAAGGAGCCAGTTTCAACACAGAGAATTGCAAAGTTTGTTTTTAAAGGATGAATGCATTTGCATGTGTCCTGAACTTACTAGGTGGACTTTACCATTTTCTAGACTGTGGAATCTAGCTTTAGGCATTAGAATTTTCAGAGAGGTGTAAACTTTTAAAGAAAGTAAATAAATACACACACACAAAAAAATGCTTTATTTCATCTTCCACCATTGAAATAAAGAAAAAAATTGTGTTCCATACAAAATACCTTATTTGACTTAGGTGTAGCCAATATTGAAAAAGCTTCCTGTGTTTCTATTATTTTCTTTTATTAACTGCAGCATCCTGTTTGCCTCTTTCAGAGTAAAAGTGATAAGATGCCAGGGATTACACTTAATTTGTTAATTTAACCAATGCAGTGCTTTGTGCTACAGAGGAGCTTGATGAATTTTGCATAGAGATTACTCCTTTACAAAGAGATCTTTCATGGACTTAGTGATTATCTTAGGAATGTTATCTATGAAAAAATAACTGCAAAGACTTTGGTATTGTAGACACAGGCTAATTAAGTTCCTTTGGTTTCCTATTTTTTCCGTTGAGAACAGCGCCCCCTCTGTTAGCTTCCAACTTGCTCATAACTGTATCTTTATTACAATCTAGTATCTGCTGGGAAACTGCGTTCTCTAAAATGCCTTTCCCTGTGGCTTAAAGTAAAGATTTTTTAAATAAATAAATACAGTTTATGTTGGGCATCCACCACTTGAAGGGCTAATGATTATTGACTAGCCTCCAGCAGGCATCAGCGAGTCTTGCCTCAGGCCCTTCCAACCAGCCCCCAAACATGCCGAATGTTAACACATGTTTCTGGATTCTGGCTGGGATTGGACACAAACAAGGCAGTCAGAATGGACCATTTAGTGTACAAGTCAAGATGACAGATCTCTGCTTAATACAAGGAAGAGAAAAATTCGTATCTTATTGAAAACGGCAGAAGAGCCCCGGGTGCTTTCACTTTGTGATTCTGCAGCAAAAAAGTGGGTTGTGTCAATATAAGTCTATGTCACCAGCTCACAGCTGCCACACTGAATTGACCCTGTTCACGGCAGACATAAAGGCCTTCCATTTCCAAATTCTCTCTAATGCTCATCTGTGAATGGGAGCAGAATGTGGAAAAAAGCCAACAAGTCTTCCTAACTATAGGAGGAGAAGAGAGAATTGCCTTCATCCGGCACAGCAATCTGTGGTGTGATTTCTACCATCAGGCCGCCAAACCAGGAGTGTGTGATCCATTTGGAGTCCTTGAAGGGGAATGCTTTGACATCACAAGCATATGCTTTGCAAATTACGAGCCAGAGATTCTTCATATCACTCTACATTCTTCTAAATCACACAAGGTTATATTATATAACTCAGTCACATATTTCAAAAATCTTTCTCAATAAATGTGGAATGTTTTTAGGAATTCCTTGCCAAAAAATAATTTTTAAAAAGGTTTCTGTGATCAACATAATGTTTGGAGAGCATTGGGCAAAACAATTAGTTTATTTCAGTGATATTGGGGGGCAAAGTCTATAAATACCTAAGAGAGATACAGACATTTTATAGTTTATGTGCAGACCCCCACTTCCTTGAGGAATGGAGCATACATTATTCTTGGGATACACTTGAGAAATACTTTAGGAATGTTAGGCTATGAGAAGAAGCATCATATAAATTTTTTTAAACTATTTTATTGTTGCCAAAATAAAATGTACATCTTTCCCCCCAAATTTTAGTTAATATGCTTATTTCAGCAAATACAAATTGTATATCAACTGCATGTAAAAGATTATGTTAAAAATTATGTCACAGATTTGAAGACAGAAAATAACCCAGTATTCATTCTGCCAATACATATAATTATCTAATGATACAGCAGGACATTGAGTATTTTTGGAGCCAAACAAACATCCTCCAAATTATATAATTTTTTCTGCTTCTAACTATCATTTTAGGGTAACATAACCACAAAAGAATTCAAGAGGAAATTTACATGGCTATAAATTACAGGGGGCACTTGTTCACCCTTTTTGCAAGCAGGGTTGCATGTAAACTAACATTCATTAAGTTCTTTTCCCTATGTAATCTAGAACTCCATTTTTCTTATAGTTTTTTCCCCCAACAATTTGTTCTTTATTTTGTTTGGTAAAATGTAAGGAAGAAAGACACCTCTCCAAATCTGATCCTTATAAACCATGTTAATGCTTCAATTTGTTGTGACATTTTCTCTATGCATAATGTTATATGAAGAAAAACATTTCCCTAAATTTCAATCCAATCAGATGCATACAGTTCCCACTTGTGGACCCTGGTTAACCTGTAGAATCAGAATAATCATGGGGTCAATCCCAACTGCATATGTATTGTGATTTAAATGCATATGCCTTTTAACTAATGTAGTTCAGGTATTGAGAGATAAAATTGAAAGTAGACAAAGGGATAGTTATTCATTGAAACAACAAATCAGCCAAATATGAAATATGCAGCAATAGACCATTTCTAAAGAGAATTAATATAACTAACATGGCATACTAACTTAAAAATGATTTTTGGAATCGATGTAAAACTCAGTTATTTTCTTCTATTATTTCTCATTATTGTGACTAAAAATTGTTTTAATTAGTTAGATTACTATAGTACACATCTATTGACTATCTTAAGAAAGGGAAAGCCACCATAAAATAATGAATATTTGCCATTTTCAAACACATTTATGAGAACCACAATTCAAGAGGAAAGCACCAAAATATTCCTTTGTTTCTTTAATAATTTAAGTTACTTATAAGCCGACTATATGCCAGGCACTGCGTTACCTGTCATAGGTACATAAAAATAAAAGAGTATTCTGGCAACATAGGATGGAGTTAGAGACTAAAAGCAAGAAACAATTTAGGAGGTTGTTAACAGATTCAAAAGAAGATAATGAAGGATGATATAAACCAAATACTTGAAACATAGACTCAAAGTGATTGTCAACTGAAGGAATGAGAAATTTAAAAGAGGAATGGGTCAATTATGATTCATATTTCAAACTCAATCCATGAAGTAAATGCAAACACCAAGGAAGAGTATGTAGAAAAAAACTCTAAGGGTTCGAGGAAAGATGAGTAAAATCATATGAGAAAGATTTAATAGAATGGAAGGAAATTTTAAAAAAAAAACATTAAAGAGGCAATCAAGAAATGATCAATGACACAGAGAGGGAACCAAGTTAATGCAAGAACATGGACACAAGGAAAAGTAGTATATTAAGGAGCTTTTGTGTTCTACTGGAGGCAAATTAAGGATGATAATGAGAGTAATTCCTCACACTGCTAAATTTGTATTTTGCTTTAAAATAAGAGATGTTTATCAAAAAATACAAATAAGTTACTACAGAAACCACTTTTTAAAACAGGGTTAGTGAAGTCCCCAGGCAAACAATTATCATTAAATTTTAAGTTAGTTAAATAACTGGATTTAATTCCAAAAACACTTTTAGCTAGATAGAAAATATTAGCAGCATTTAAATATAGTTCATAGAGAAAGTGGTATTTCCACAAATACTCAACATAAACATTATGTCAAGCATTGGGGCTACTCAGGGATCCAAAACAAAACGTAATGCCAAACTTGTAGGAATTTGTGGTCTAAAGGCAAAGATCAATCTGTAAGCTTAGACCAAAAAGTGGAGTTTAAAAAAATTATAGAGTAAGACAATATTTTAAAACCAAAGTTGCATGCATAATACCAAGGTAAGTCAAGTGAAGATCAATTATACCTGGAGAAGAGGAGATGGGACACACAAAAGGTAGCATTTATATCTATGATGAGGGATCTGAAAGTGCAGAAGGAGCCAAAGTGTTTCAGAGCAGGGAAGCAAGTGCAAGTCATAAGAAGTCTTCTTTGAAGTATAACACATTTTTTATATGTATGATGCACAGTGTAAAATATTTCTAGTCTTATTTAAAACAGATTGAAAAATAAGTGAGTATTGTATGGCTATCTTAATGATATTGGTAAGAGTGTTGATTCCATATACTTGTTACTACTTCACATAAAAATTATTTGATATTGAAAAAACAGCATACTTCCAGTTATTATCTAACTGGATGATTCAATATGAGACTATTTCAAGTAAACACATATCACCTGTCAATTTAAAGGAAAAATTTAAAAGTATATATTCAAAGAACACTGAAAGTACTATGAATTTTATGCTCATCCGAGAGATTTTCTAAATATTTGTAACCACTTTCTTTTCTAGTAATTTTCAAATATGCCCATTTATGTTTTGAAACAATGATAGCATTAATAGCTAAAATGGCCAAGAATGATGGCATACGCCTATTGTTTTATACATACACACACACACACACACACCCCTCAATCAGGGGGATCACAACTTTGAGGCCAGCCTGGTCAACTTTGTGAGCCCCTATCTGAAAATAAACAATAAAAAGGATTGAGGATGTAATTCAGTGGTAGACTGCTTGCCTGGCATGTGTGAGGCCGTGAGTTCAATCATATATACTGTACATATGCCTATATCTCCTGAATATATATTATATATACATATATAAATATATATACATATACATGTATGTGTATATATACATATATAATCTATTTAAATACTCTAAGGCAATTTGACACAAAATTCATATGAAATACATAATTATATTTGTTTTCCCAGTGTTAACCTTCTGAAGTTTCACATACAATGTAGTCTTGAAATAACGTGGCAAGTGCTTCTTCAAATGTGAATTTCAGTGCAATTTATTGATAGTAAAATGTGTTTCTATTATTAGTACACGGGAAATTATTAGAAAATTGGCCCAGTGTTATCAGTGGCCTTAATGTACCTTAAAATAAACTATCACAGAAAACCGATAAAAAGAATTAAAAATGGGAATGACATTTTCAGAAGACCTGGCTTCTATTAGGATCCTCCTAATAATGTTTCCTATTAGCTACACTTTTTAAAACAGTATCCTAGCGGCTGGAGAAAATAGAATAGTAATGTGTTTTTGATAGAAATAACAACAAAATCTTAATTTCAGAGAAATGATGTCAGCAAAGATAATACATAGATCTTACATGTAGTGCTTAATTAAAAACAAGTAGCCAGCAGAGTGGGGATGATTATGGTGTGTTATTTGTGGATGCAAGAGTGCTTGTGTTGAATGGGAGACATATGGAGTCAAATGACAGAGCACAGCACTCCATAGTGGTTGTTCCAGTTGATTTCCATTCATTGGTCACTAACCTTAATATCCCCTCTGTCTATAGCATATTTTCAGTCTTTGAAAAAATAAATATCTTTTCTAACCATCTCCTTTCAGTTACCTAGTAACTGACAACATGGAATTTTGATGACATTAATAAACTATAGATATATGCCACTGGTTTATTGACATATTTTAATAAACAAGTGGTTAGGATATGGGATAAGCTAAGCCTTGGAACTAGACCTCAGTTCCTCTTTGTCCCAGAAAGGAGTAGTGAGTTGGACTTCAGCACAGTGGTATCAAGCCCTAGTCAGAAGAGCCATCAACAGGAGCCACAGTGGGCTGAAACACTGAGAGAAGAGAACTAGAAGCTCCAAGTAAAGCTATCACTCCCAGTTAAAATGAAATGAAACAAAATAATCTATGATTCTCTTAATTGAAGATCAGAGTTTAGGTAAAAATTGAACTTAATTGAAATTAAAGATGACAACTTTCATACAGAGAAAATTAGTATTTGCTAATTGCACCATAATAATAATGAACTCATTCCATAATAAAAAAAATCTAGTGGATTCTTTCTCCAATGAAACAACCATTTAATTGATTTTAATTGTAATGGAAAATGTCACGGACAATAATTTAGTGTCTCTCAAAATTGTCCTAAGGACATATTATATATGGGAAAATATTTGTTCAAACAACTTTAATAAATATTGAGAAGATCAGAGATTAGGTGACATTTTAATCATCACCTGCTGTCAATCTCACTACCAATTCTTAATCTATGTGACAGAAGCTCTATTTTGCATAGAAGTAGACACTAACAGAACTCTGCTTCAGGTTCCTAGATAAGGGTGATTATTTCACCTTTGGAGAAGGAAGATACTGGTATCTTACATCCCCTTCCACAACTTCATATTTCAGACTCTATTCCAGGTAGGTACAGTTGAGAGGACTGAGATTCCCTTCCCTAACACTGCTACCACTTGTAGGGCAGAAGTTCTGCCTCATATATGCATAGCAGACCAAGAATTTTGTCCCTAATTGCCCCTCTACAGAAATATCATATGGTAGAAGTTACATACTAGTAGGGTTAAGCTGAGGAAGACCAGGTCCTACCATTCTCACTGAGCATCCATTCCTGGAACAGGAATGTGTTTCTAGATAAAATGTTTCCTCTTCCGGCAAGATGTGATGCAGTTTTTCAGAGATAGATATTGTAAAAAGAGAGAAGTGGGCAGGAAGGGCTCTGCAGCTCTCCCTAAGATAAGTAATTTTATTGGAGGAGACCCTAGGGAAGTACATGCCTAAGGGCATTGTCAAAAATGATGAAGGTCATGATGGTGAATGATAAAGAGGAGGTTGGTAGATCCATGATACTTATAAGAACAAGCCAACCATTTGACTACTAGAAGTTTAACAGAGAGACTAAGGAACGTGGTAGCTAAAATAAGCTCTTCTGGGATGAGAGGAAACAATAATAGAAAGGGGATTTGTATTCACAGTTTCTAGAAAATATAACCTAAAATTACTATTATCGCTAAAACATATTACTAAAATGATGAGATGAATAAATCAATAGGAAAGCATGCCACATTGAAATGACATAAAAACAGGCTTTGAAAGCCCAGCTTTAGATTTGATTGGACAAAGACTTCATAGCAGCTTTTATAAATATGCTAAATGAACTAAGGAAAACAATTATAATGAATTATAGGAAGGAAAGATGACAGTGTTTCATCAAATAGAGACTACAAATAAAGAGAAATTTAAGAAATGGAAATCATGGAACTACAAAGGTCCAGTAACTTAAATGAAAATCAATAAAGTATGCAAAAGTAGATTTGAGTTTGCAGAAGAATCAGTGAATTTAAATATATATCAACAGTCACAATTTTGTGTAAAAAGCATAGAGAAAAAGAACTAAGGATAAATGGATAGAACCTCAGAGAAATTTGGGGTACTATAAATAAACTAACATTTATTTCCTCAATCTAATTTATTATGTTAGTTAAATACCAGAAGTAGAGAAGAGACAGAAAGGAACAGCTTAAAAAATTCAAAAATATAATATTTGAAATGCCCTGAATTGGGTTTAAAAGCTTTAATAAACACATTCAAAAATTTCTCAAACACCAGGCCAATTTGGACAAACTCATAGATCCACCCCAGGACCCAACATAGTTAATATTGGAAAACAAAGACAAAGAGAGAATTTTGAAAGCAAAGTAAATAGACATCATATGTAAGAAAATATTAATAATAGAACTTCTAACTTTCCAGCGAAATAATGGATGCCAGAAGGCAGTTGTAAGCCATTTGAACTACAGCATTGGTGGGGGGCCGTTGAGTATCAGATGTGTCTCAACATTTGTTTTAGAAATGAAATGGACATTCCCTATGAAATAAATATATTCCCTACCCCAAAACAAAACCTGAAAGAACTTGTTTCTTGAATATCTACCTTACAAAAATTGCTTACTTTCTTTAAGTTGAAAGCAAGTACACAAGATAATACCTCAAATTTGCAAGAAAAAAAAGAAAAAACAAGAAGTGCTGGAAAATTGATTATGCAGATAATCATAAAAACACACCGATTTGCCATTTATTTTCCTTTATTCCTTTGGTTGTTAAAAAGTTTCTTGAAATGTTGGGACTGTAATATGTAGTAATGTAATATATTTGAAAATAGTAGCACAAAGGAAGGAGGTAGTAATAAAATTCTATTATAGTAGTGAAATGCCACTAGAAAGTATCCATAGTTTATAAAGAAAATCAAATAGGAAAAATAAGAAAAACCAAACTTTATAAATGTATTGCTGCTTTCCTTCAACTATTTCTTAAAAGACACAAATAATAATATATAATAATAATAACAGCAATGTATTTGCAATTTTCTTTTATACTTTTTGAGTTTACATATAAATGTTTTAATATATTTTTATATATTAGCAACCAAAAAATACAGAGACTGTGGTCTAAATAAATTGGGACTTATTACAGAAAGTGAAGGTTGGTTTAACATTTAAAAACTAACATAATATACTATATAAAGAAGAAAACCACATGATCATCCTAATATCACTTAAAAAATTCAGTACTCTTTCATGCTAAAATAGTTGACATAGGAATAGCAGAGAACTCCATCAGCTTGATAAAGGCATGTGCAAAAACCTCCAGCTAATATCATAATGAGTGATAAAAACATTGCTTTGTTCCTAGGATCAGAAAGAAAACAAAAACTTATATTCTCATCACTTTTATTAAACACTATCAGAAATTTTAGCCCACACAATTAGGGAAGAAAAATAAAATTCCTCTGGGTTGGAAAGGATGTGGAAAAAAAAAGTCTCTTCTTGCAGATGGCATAATATTTTATACAGAAAGTCTTGAGAAATTCACTAAGTTACTATTAGAAAAAATACATCATTTATTCAAAATTGCAGAAAAACAGAATAGAAATATCTCAAGTTCTTATATACCCTTATAATGAGCTATTCAAAAGCAGAATTAGATAATGCTCAATTTGGGTTTGCATACAAAATAAAATAGTATAAACAATAAAGGAAATGAAAAACTTGTAAGTGGAAATGACAAGGTGTTTTTCATTTACAAACAATTTATTTTCAGCTCCAGTACCAATATAGTTAAATGGGAAAAAGAATTAGCTTTCAACATGGGGTCTGTAACTAGATATCAACATGCATAAGTTTGACTTCTGTATCCACCTTACACCATACAGAAAATGTAACTCACAAAAGAATTATAGTCCTAATTATAAGAATTTAAACTATGTAACACTTAGAAGAAAACACAAGAGTAAGTGTCATGACTCCAAGTTAGGGAATGTTTTCTTAGATATCAGAGCAAAAACACAAGTCACAAAAAATAATTTTTATTTTATGAAAAGTATAATGGTATTACTGCAACCAACACCATCAGTAAAGTGTAAGACAATGTACAGAACGAGATAAAATAGTTAATAGTTAATAATATATCTGATATATATAAAATAATATATCTGATATTTGATATATTTATCAAAATATATAGGAAACATAATTGAATAATAAAAAAATAAATAACTCAATTAAAAAATAGGCAAAGCATCTGAATAGATACTTCTCCAAAGAAGATACCTAAGTGGCCAAATGAGTATATGTTTATTATTATAATGTAGGGAATACAAATCAAAACTACAAAATACCACTCTACAGTCACTAGGATGGTTAAAATAAAATAAAAAAGCAGACAATGACTTCTAACTCTCATACTGTTGGTGGGAATTTGAAATTATACAGCTGCTTTGGAAAACCATTTGAAACTTACTCAGAATGTTAAACACAGTTACTATATGATTCAACAATTTCATTGCTTATTCTATATCTAAAGGTATGAAAACATATTCACACACAAACCTGCAAAAATTTTTTCATAATATAATTATTCATAATATAATTATTCATAATAATAAAAATTTGAAAACATACAAACATCCATCAACTGAGGAATGGTTAAAGAAAGAGAGGAATATCAATGCAATGAAATTTTGTTGTCCACAAAAAGAAAGAAAGTACTAGCAGGATGCGGTGGTGCGTGCTTGCTTGTAATCCCAGTGGCTTGGGAGGCTGAGGCAGGAGGATCATGAGTTCAAAGCCAGCCTCGGCAAAAAGCAACATGCTTAAGCAACTCAGTGAGATTCTGTCTCTAAGTAAAATACAAAATAGGGCTGGGGATGTGGCTCAGTGGTCGAGTGCCCTTGAGTTTAATACCTGGTATCCTCCAAAAAAAGAAAGAATGTACTGACATAAATGAACCTTGAGAAAGAGTGTGCTAATAAGAACTCCACACAAAATACCACCTGTTGTATGTGCATTTATTCATATAATTATACACATTTACATGATAAACAAATGAATAGAGACAGAAGGTTACCCGGAGCTTGAGAAAAGGAAGTGTGAAGGACAACAGGCATTACAAATGAGCACCAAGTTTTTTTAAAGGGTATTGAAAATATTCTAAATTTAGGTGGTTGTCACTGGTTATACAACTCTATGAATAAAGTAAAATTATTTAATTGTACACTTAAATGGGTGAGTTGTGTGGTATTTGAATTTTATTTTCAGAAAAACTGTTAAAAAAGGAAGGGAATTTGCTGAGAAATAAATGGTACCAATGCTTTTAGCAAGACTCAACTTCAGAAAAATTGGGAAGTAGGTAGGTAGCCTTCTTCTTTCTATACATACCTTCAGAACTATACAAGATGACTACCATTGCTCTGGTATCTGGTTTATGCTGATCGTTCCTAACCCGGTGTGGGTCTTTTCACATTTTTCCAACTCTCTGGACACCTACAGCATGTCCTACATTCCAATTCAATTCTGACACTACCCATATGGAGTTGGTGTCAGATCCCACAAATTATAGGCTGAATTCCATAAAACTGTCTCATTTCTGATAGCAACCCTAAGTCCCAGACTATCATCTACACTTCTTGCCAACTTGTCATGAATTGGAGATTTCCATGAACACTTTCTTATGTTCAATAATTTGTTAGTTACTCATAATATATGTAATAGGTTAGTGTAGACTACAGTCACTCCATTGTGCTATAGAAAAGTAGAACATATTCTGTGTTTTGTTACTGTCATCCAAATTCACTTCGTATTTCCCAGCTCCTAGTAGTCACTAGTCTACATTCAGACTTATTTTTTTAAGCATTCACATATAAGAGAGAATGTCTCTAAACAAAGTAATGACAAGGAGATGGAAATGTTAATTGCCCTGACTGGATCAATATTCCTTATATACATATATGTATTAAAATACCAGACTATATGCCACAAATATGTACAATGTCTACATGTTAATACAAAATTTAAGAAGATAGAAATGATAGCTACCTGATATATTCAATTATTACACTATAGCCCATAAATATATACATTAAAATAATAACAAAATGATAATTTGTTAGAACAGTTCACAGAACTGAGGAAAATGCTTCTTACTCTCATACCATTTTATTATACAGTAAGGGTTATGATAAGCAATATAGATGAATAGCCAGATAAAGAGACACATTTTATAATATGTGTGTGAGTTTATAATTTCTTATTATTTTACATACCTCATAATTCAAAGAACAAGAAAAGCAATATGTTTAATAAGTAAATAATATATAAAATGCATGGTATAGTTGCTATACATGTCTTACTTAGTGTTTATTCTCATGAAAATCGTATGAAATTATTTCTTATTTTACAGTTTAGAAAGCTGAATACATAGATATGTTAAATACTTTCCCAAGGTTTAGGATACAGTTTAGGTCAGAGTTGGGTATCAAAGTCAGCATGCTAAGCATTTTTAGCCCATTAACACTTTCATTGACTTTATGAGATGGAGATTTTTATAATCTCAAATTTACCATTGAATGACCTCAGAGAGTTAAAGAATTCATAAATTTGGTAGGTGAAACAATAAAGATTAAAATATTAACACTGTTTTTCCTTTAATTTGAAATTGGATCATTTTTCTATATGTGATTTAATACATAGAAATGCTGGAAAGATTGATTTGTGGGAACTGGAGTGTGTGGTTCCATGTTTGCAAGTGTTATACTGGAGACAGATTCTCTTTATCAATCAAGTGCCTTCTGTGTGGGTGTTAGGCTCAAATGAGCAAATTATATGTAATGGCTTTTAACATAATAAAGTGCTATAAAATGTGAGGCATTATTCATATAAACTAGGTTAGAATCAGTAAATCCATAAAGTTTTATAACACCCTCTTTGCTCATTAAGGTAGTAGTGTGGTTTCAAATCAATAATTTACAGTGTAGTCAGGTGGTGTGGGTAGGTGCAGAAGAACAGAATGTCAGGGTCTGAAAACTCAGATCTATATGTAGCTACCAGTACAATATAACCTCAGGCAGCTCCCTTGTCATCTGTATTTGCAAAATTATGAACATATTACTGACCTATTTTATAGAACTTTTATTAAGAGATGCTAATAAAAAGTGATTATAAAGCACCTTGCAAGTGGTATTGTATGTAAAACTATTCTAGAATAATGAATTTTACTTAAACCTTCATTTCTATATGTAGGACATTTTAAATTATATAATTTGAACTTGAAAGGTTTTGAAAATTGATTAATGGCAATTGAGAGAGGCTGTGGACACATTTTCAGACCTTTATGTTCAACTTTTTAGTCATCTGGATCGGTGGCTCTTAAATTAACTTAGCAAAGAATATCGTATATATATTCTATAGCTTAGTGCGTCAGATTTTTTATAACATTTAAAACAAAATAATAGTGCCATGCCATATAGTGACTTTTATGTAGATAGTAGAGGGGAACAAGATTTTAAGTCTTGTAGAATATAATATAAATTATGTACTCATGAAATTTCAATGAGAATGAATAATAAGTAAATTATACCTTGAAATAGGGCTTTCTACTTTATCTCCACAATTCAGATGATCAACTCTGCTAATTGTTTGTATAACCAGTTGTGATTATTATGATAGCTATAATAATTCTGTGTCAATTATATTTGATTCTCAAATCTACCTTAAGAGCAAGGTATTATTATTCTTATATAATGATGACATACCTAAGGAATATTTCTTAATACTTAGGCAGTATTTAAGCATTATAGGTCTGTTATAGAAAGAGCATATCTTTGTTTTATCTATCAACAGACCTCTGTGATGATAATATGGATTCTATTTATTCCTGCAATTATGGTTTCCAAAGCATGGTCCTTGGAACAGCAGTATCAGCACAATTAAGAACTTAGAAATGCAAATTTTGGGGCCCTACCCAGGACTTACTGAATCTGAAACTGTTTTAATATGCTCTCTTGATGGTAATGATATGGGTTAATGAAAGAACCACTGTCATAGAATAACTCATGTTCATGCATTTCATTTGTTTAGCAAATATGTAAAGTGTCTACCAGATGCTAAGCAGATAGTGGTCTGGAAAGGACGATTTCAGATGTGTTGTAGAACCTCCTCACCTGCCCTGGATTTCCTCCTCCAATGGACTGTTCAGTATAAAAAGACTGACTATTTGTGATGTTTAAGCAGTTGTGTTTTTAATCTTGTTGGAACAGTTTAGGCTATACTCTAATTTGGCATCACTTGAGGATCTAAAGTATAGTTTGTAATTCTTTATGTTTGCGGGGTCGAAGTTCTGCATTTGTAGTAAGTTCCTATGTGATGCCGATGCTTCTGATCTATGGGTTACACACTATGTAGCATAATCCTAAATAATACAGTAGGCATTTCAAAAAGATTATGCAATCTTTTCTCTCCTTTCTGAGTCCTTACCAAGTGGCTCATTCTTTTATATTTCAATTAAATGTTATGAAATGGCTCTCATAAAATAAAGGGTTTATTTTACTGGTTGCCAGAAGCCAGGAAAGGTCTGTTGCTGTACCTGAATGCCTATAACCAGAGTTCTCTGCTAGTAAAGTCAAATAGACCTTTGCAACAATATCTATTGCATAATTTATTACATAAATATAATATAATTGTATATTAATCCCTCCGCCTCATGATAGCATTGTGCCCAAATCTTGCTAAGCCAGAACTCAAATGTATTCTTGAGGTCAAAGGATGGACCTGTTGATCTTCACTGCTAAACTCCCATTTCTGAGAACAGTTCAGTGTGCTCTTTGTTAGAGTTGGGTCACCGGCCCTATCATCCTATGTGGGAAAGCACAACAGGCAGTCTCATGGGTACCCTTTCCAAACAAGAAACATTCCCATGCCCCTCCTCATGTCTCCCTTACACCCTTGCCATGTGGCTTGGCTAGGGTTGAGTCTTGAAACCATTCAAGAGTTTACTGAAGAGTAAATTTATCTTCATTTTTATTCCTTTATTTACAAAATTTTACCATAACTGCAAGCATATTTCTTTGGAACTTGCTAACATGTTTTTAGTCTTCAGCTACTTCTACATTCTATGGGATTTCTCATAGGCAAAATGGATATTTGTGTCTAAATAGTAATTTAATTTCAGGGTCACTTCAAATTTGTTCTGTGAAAAATGTTCCCATTTGTATAGTGATGATTCAATGCTAAAAGAATGACTTTCTTCTTTTAGATAAGGACATTTGACCTCAAGATCATTGTATCTATTGGGTTTCATGTGTTGGGGTTAATACATATATGAATTCACCAAAATTATTTTTAGTATTTTACATTCACCATAATTTTTTTTCTCTAAGAATATTAGGTTTAATTTCCCAGAGGTATCTGTGCTTTTAAAAAATTTAAGAAGCAGTAGAAACCCTGCTTATACTTAGGGTGTTGAAGTGTTTATCTATACATTAGTCAAAACTAATTGATGATAGTTTTTGACAATAAATTAATGAGAAAAAGAGTATTAGAATTCCATTTCATTAATAACATGACATGAAAAATGTGTGAAGAATAAAAAATATTGAGGCTTCAGTTTCATAACTTCATTTATGAATGGAGGAAAAGATAGAACATCAGCCTCTATCTCAGAGTTAATACATTAAGACTGAAATATTGCAAAAATTTCCCTAGTCTTTCTCCTGCAGACTTGACCTCCAACTCATGCTGTACACCCAAAAATGCCACAGTGGATTCTTCTAAAGCACTCCTTTCATTGTTTACTCTGCTGCCATCCTTTTAACTACATTTTAAGAAACTAATTACTTTAGCCTGAAGTTTAAGGTTCTCTGATTGTGACCAGACAATTTCTGTTTTAGCTATTGTTCTTGCCTATTCCAAATATCTCTGAAGTTTTAACCAACTTTGAACATTTGCAGTTTCTCAAACAACCTATTTTTCAGTTTTTGCATTTTTGTCAATATGACATTTCTTTACTGAAATGACCTTTTTTTCAACCTCACATTCTAAGCCCTGACTTTGTCAAGATTGTTCCAAGAAACTTCCCTGATGGTGTACATTATTTCCTTGATGAGGTAGTCAAACTGGGAATGTTTTCCAAAATGTTCTTCCTTATAGAATCCCAGGTTAGAGTAAACTATAGGAACCAGTGAGCTTTGGGAGGCAGAAGCGAAACAGCACCATTGCTCTGAAAGTCTTTGCACTCAGCAGAAAAAAAAAAAAAAACAAAAAAACAAGAGAAAAGTGGAATTTGAAACAGCCAACCGCTTGAAACATGCTGATTTGGGACAAGTGCTTTGTTCTCACTGGAACAGACTTGTACTTTATTTGAACTTTGCCATCTCTGACCATAAGCCTCTGCCAAAACACCATACATGCACGAATAGATGACTTATTTGCCATCATAGAATTCTACACAAAATTGCTATTGAGTAGGAACTGATTGCACAATTGATGAAGTAAGACAATGAACTCTGATTCCTTGAATTCACTGGTTATAGTAATATGTTCCACAGTAACTTAAAGTCAATAATTTTTATAAAAACAGTGGAATATGTTTCTTAAGTTTTGATTATAGCACCAACTGGTTGGCAACATATGGCAGGACTGTGGATATGACCTTCAAAATGTAGTGTCCACTCTGGATCCAGAAACTGATATGTGGCACTTTTTCTCCCAAAACTAGGATTCGTGGCTCCAAGGTATAGGTTTAGAAACTAGCACTGCTTATTGTTACCCTAATGGTCCACTAGAACAAACATTGCTTCCTATCTCTATAATCTTGGATTTTTCTTGCTTGGTGGTCTTAAATTCCATGGAAGTATACAGCAATGTTTTCAGTAACCTGGAAGCTAAGAAGATCACTACCTGGCCTAATAGTAATGATTCAGTATTTAAAGAAAAGGGTTGCTTTAATGAATGGAGTGATTAGTAGACCTGTCATTGGGGAAATAGTTACCAGTACACAATGGGGGCAAATAGAAACAAACAAGAATTGCAGATGTTCCTCTAAAACCCTTCTTAATATGCATGCATTCTGTGATGAAAGTTAACAGATAATATAATATCACAGTGCAGACTGGAGTGTTAATGGTACAGGAATAATAATTGGGATCCTCTCACCTGTTAAGGAACGATGAGCAGTTGACCCTGTCAGAACCAGGTAAAGCAAATGAGGTACCTGCCTCAAACATAAAATTTAAGAAAGTATTAAAAAATTCAGGATTCAAGATAAATATTTAGTAAATAATTTTTAAATAAAAAATTCCATAAAGAAAATATATGAATTTTAAATAAAGATATGATCTAATAGAATGAAACCACACTTGTTTTTTTCTGATCCCAACCTTGTGAGTTCCTGTTTCAATGCCAAGATGGGGATGGGTTGTTCTGTTACCAGTTTGATAAAGCTGGGAACCATGTTTCCAAAGTCCCTTTTCTTTATATTTTCAGGATTTGCTCAAGATTTGCATGGCAGAAGGGAAACCATAGTCATTAATCCCCCAAAGTTTTTGCTCTCAGATTGACAAAGAGGTACCTGATGATCTGCAGCCTGTCTCCCTCCTCTATTCTGAGCAACTCTGCATTCTATTAGTAGCTACAGTCTTGATACCACTTTCTGCCTCACAGCGGCAGCCATTTCCTATAAGGGTCTCTGTGAGCTCCCCTTTCTCAAAATCGGAGGGTGGGATAGTTCATCTTTTTCTGAAACTCTTAACTCCACCATCCAGACCTTTGTTTTCCCAACAATATTCACAGTTGTGTGAGATCTAATTCTTGTAATAATTCCTTTATTCATTGGCATTGATAATGACTGTGTTTGTCTAAATGACCCAAAGAAATACATGTGATTTTCTCAGTCAGAATTTCTACAGGTCCAAAGCCTATTATCCAAAAAACTTGGAAGGAGTTAAGTCGTAGAATACAGATAATTTTTTCTTTTAAAAAGATGGGATGGCACATATACTATGTAATATTTAACAGCTCTATAGTGGGATCTAGGACAGCATCTAAAATTCAAAAACAGCCATATTTCTGCTGTGAAAGAAATATCAATGGGGATAAATAAAGACTATAAATTGCCTTACATCATTTCAGGTCAGGTTTCATTGCTAAATTAATTATTTAAAAAGCATGATTCTCAGAGCTTTTTGAAATTTCAAATTGCAGAAAAGGTATTATGTGCATGTATATGGCACACAGTAGACCCAGTGGACACTACTTAATACATTTATTATTAGGGTCCATCCTCTCATTTCTTATTACATTTCTGTAGTGCTTATAATTCTTATAGGAATATATTACTATTACTTTTTACTATCTTATATCTCCTGCTGAATTCTAGGTCTTTTGAATAATGATAATATATACTAGAATCTTGAAGAAGATTTTGTGATAGTTGTTTTATAGCACCCATATCTCAGACAAAGCACCAAAATGTAGAAGTTTAATTTTTTTTTTTTTTTTTGGTACTGGAGATTAAACTCAGGGGCACTCGACCACTGAGCCACATCCCCAGCCCTATTTTGTGTTTTTATGTAGAGACAGGGACTGACTGAGTTGCTTAGCACCTCACCATTGCTGAGGCTGGCTTTGAACTCACGATTCTCCTGTCTCAGCCTCCCTAAGTGCTGGGATTACAGGCTTGTGCAACCATGCCCAGCTAAGTTTAATGTATTGATATGAAGACAGCCTGTGATTAACTTATGGTCTGTTGTTTAATGGTTATGTTACACTGGAAAAACATTTTAACCTCTGGAGGTCTGTTTTCTCATCTGTAAAGTTGAGACTAATACCTTTCTCTATTCTGTTACTATAAATCATTTTGTAAACATAATACTTATCAAACATTTAGTGTAAAGCCTTTATATAATAAATAGTTAATATATTCTTACATATTTTGATTATTTCTCTACTTCATAGCTGATATTACTTCTCTGCCTCATTGCAAGCATTATGAACAATTACACTGCCTATGCCCATCAAACAGAGTGGCTACTTTACGATGGATAGGAGATATGATTCATGTTGTAAAAATGAATTTAAGAAAAATAAGTAAAAGAATGGAGTTGTTCTTGGGAAGTTATTGATTTATTTAACTTGATATTTTGGTTTCTTTTTTCTTTTTCTTTTTTATTATGTACATTTAAAGTGTGCAATGAGATGTTTGTATATACATATAAATAGTGAAATGATTGCTAATCAATCAAATTAATATCCATCTCCCACATAGTTATAATGTGAGTGTGCATGTGTGGTTGGAGCATCTAAAATCTATCATCTTAGAATATTTTCACTATTTAATATAATAGTTTTAAACTATAGTACTTACATTATACATCAGGTCTCTAGATTTTGTTATCCTACATATTTGCAAGTTTGGTGATTAGTGATATCAAATACCTTTTCATATATTTACAGTCCATTTTAATGCCTGTTTTGAAAAATTATCTTTTTATGATCTTCAGCCATATCTTAAGTGGATTTTTTTTGTTATTGAGTTATATGAGTTCTTTATATGTTTTGATATTAACTCCTTCTCAGATATATGGTTTGTAAATGTTTTCTCCCAATCTACAGTCTGACTTTTTATTTTGTTGTTTCCATTGCTACATACTATTTTATAATTTATTCTTGAGTTCTCCATCCCTATTTTCTTTTAGAAGTTTTACAATTTCAGGTCTCAGGTTAGTTTTATAATCCATTTTGAGTTAATATTTTTATATGATGGATCCATTTCATTCTTATTGTGTGCATATACAGATTTCCCAGTGAGACTTATTGAAGAAACAACTTTTCCATATTGGGTTTTCTTGGTAGCCTTATTAAATATTATGTGAGCATGTATGCTGAGGTTTATTTCTGGGCTCTCTACTCTGTTTCATTGGTCTATTTGTCTAAATTTATGCCAGTAGCATTCTGTTTTGATTAATGTAGCCACTCTGGGTTTGGATCTAAAATGTCCACCAAAGCCTCATGTGACAAGTGTTGGCACCCATCTTGGCACTATTCGGAGGTGATCAAACTTTTAAAAGGAGAAGCCTTGGGGCAGTAACTTTATGTCACTGGTGGCATTCCCATGAAGTGGGCATTAGGATCCCAGGCCTTTCCCCTCCTCTCTCTTTGCATCCTGGCTATAAGGTGAACAGTTTTACTATGCTGTCCCACTGTGGTGCATTACCATGAACATGGAATGTCTTTCCCTTTTAAAAATGTCTTCTTGTTACATCCTATGGATAAATACTCCTCAATCACCTCATATAACCTTTTCTGATGTATTGTTAAACTCAGTATACTGGTATTTTATTGAGGATTTATTTGGAATATTGGCCTGCAATTTTCTTTTCTTGTGATTTATTTGTCTGTTTTTGATAGGACAGTACTGACTTCATGAAATCAGTTTGGAAATATTTCCTTCTTTTCAATATTTGGGACCAGTTTTAAAAACAATCAGTATTAATTTTTATATGAATACTTGGTAGAATTCAGCTATAATGTCATTTGGTCTGAGGCTCTTTGTTAGTAGATTTTGGATTACTACTTCAGTGTCTATTATTAATCAGTTCAGACTTTTCATCTTGACTCAGTCTTGGTAGGTTGTTATGTTTCTAGAAATTTATTTATTTTCTCTGAGTTAGCAAATTTGTTGGTATATGATTGTTCATAGTAATCTCATAATCCTTTTTATTGCCAAGGCATTGTCTCCTCTTTCATTTTCTTCTTTATTCTTTCTTTCTTTTTTTTTTTGTACTTGGGATTGAACTCAGGGGTACTCCACCACTGAGCCACATCGCCAGCCCTATTTTGTGTTTTATGTAGAGACAGGGTCTCACTGAGTTGCTTAGCACCTCGCCGTTGCTGAGGCTGGCTTTGAACTTGATATTCTCCTGTCTCAGTCTCCCAAAGTGCTGGGATTACAGGTGTACGTGACCGCACCCGGCCTTTCTCTTCCGTTTTTTGTTTTGAGTCTTTTTAATTTTATCTTACTCTGGCTAAAACCTTGCCAATTTTGTTTACATTTTCAAGAAACTATTAGTTTTGTTGCTTTTTTCTATATTTTTCCCATTTGCTATCTGATCTATTTCTATTCTAATCTTTTTTTATTTCTTTCCTTTATTAACTTTATGTTTATTTTTTCTTCATTTTTATGGTTCCTTCTTTGAGATGTAAAGTTAAGTCATTTATTTGAGATCTTTCTTCTTTTTTTTAATGTAGGTGTTTATTGCTATAAACTTTCCTCTAAGATTTGCTTTTGCTGCATTCTGTATAAATTGTGTTTTAGTTTTCCTTAGTCTTGACATGTATTTTAAATTCCCTTTTGGTTTTCTCTTTGACATATCAATGGTTATTCAATTGTGTGCTACTTAGTTTCATATATTTATTTTTACTATGATTAATGTCTGGTTTCATTCCATTGTAGTGAGAAAATATTCATGGAGCTGGGTGCAGTGTTACATGCTCATAATTACAGATATATGTGAATCTGAGGCAGAAGGATTGTGAGTATGAGGTCAATCTGAGCAATGTAGCAAAATCCTGTCTCAAACAACAACAACAAAAGATTTTTAAAAACCAGATACTTGAAGTGATCATTACTAATAAATTGATCAAATTTTGTTTCATGAGCTAACATATGACCTATCCTTGAGAATATGCTGTGCTTGCTTAAGAAGAGTGTGAATTTTTTTGTTGTTGGTAAGTTCTATGTATATTAACTAAGTCCATTTGAAGTTTTCTATCTTTATTGATTTTCTATACAAATGTCCAGTCTACTTATTTCTGTGTTTCTTATTGTATTGTTAGATTTTGATTGCTTTTTCTTTTTCTTTCATGTAAGTTCTATAAGTCTATTCTTTGTGATTATCAGGGAATTTAGATAAAATATATATATATATATATATGTAATATATATATATATTCCTTGTATGTAAAAACTTTTAGCTTTTTATATCCTCAAATTATTTCTAATTGATTTACCACAATTTATAGCTACTTATTTTGTGTATATTTTAACATAATTTGGTTATATTCATTTTTAATATTTTTACCTTTTAACTGTTATAGTGGGACTAAAATTTACTCACCATTGTTTTAATAATAAAATATCAGTTTTGTTTATATATTTATCATTGTGAAGGAATTTTGCATTTTTATGCTTTATGTTCCTGTTTATCTTTCAACTTGAAGAACTCCCTTTAGCAATTCTTGTAAGGCAGATGTAACAATGATAATATCTTTTAACTGTTGTTTGTCTAAGAACATCATTATCTCCTTATTTCTGAGAGCAGGTTTGCTGGGTCTACTGTAGTATTCTTGGCTTTCATTTTTTTTTTCTTTCATCACTTTAAATGCATCATTCTACTCTCTTCTGGCTTTTGATGTTTTTGCTGAAAAATATGTTTATAGTCTTATGATAGCTACCTGTTAAGTCACAGTCAGATTTCTTTGGTTCTTTACTTTTCCTTCCTCCCTCCTTCCTTCCTTCCTTCCTTCCTTCTTTTCTTCCTTCCTTCCTTCCTTTCCTCTTTCCTCCCTCCCTTCCTCCCTCCATCTCTCTTTCTTTCTTTCACCAAGGATTGAACCCATGGGCGCTTAACCACTGAGCAACATTTCCAGACCATTTTTATATTTTATTTAGAGACAGGTTCTCACTGAGTTGCTTAGTGCCTCACTAAGTTGCTAAGGCTGACTTTGAACTCACATTCCTCCTGCCTCAGCCTCTCTGCCGCTGGGATTACAGGCCTGCACTGACATACTTGGTGTTTGTTTTTTTCTTATAATAACTTTTGACAATTTGAATATATAATGTATCTCTGTGTGAGTCACTGGATTAATATATATTGTTTTTTTGTCCTTTGGCCTTCCTAAATTCAGACATCCATTTCTTTTTCCAGGTTTGGAAATTGTCAGGTGTTATTTCTTTGAATAAGCTTTTGGTCACTTTCTATTTCCTCCAAAAATTCACATAATTAGTATATTATTGTTCTTGTTGGGGTCCTAAAAATCCCATAAGTTATTTTCATTCTTTTTTTAAAATTTCTTTTTCTTTTCATCTCTTCCATTGGATAGTTTTTAATGATGTGTCCTCAAGTGTGCTGCTCTCTTCTTTCACTTGATCTAACATACTGTTAAACCTCTGGATAGAATTCTTCAGTCAGTTCAATTTTATTATTCCTTGGATCTATGCTCGCTATTTATATTTTCTCTCTGTTGAAATCCTCGATTTGTTTATTCAATGTTCTCCTGACATAGGTAAGTACCTTATGACTGATCTTTTAAATTTTCTCCTGGTTATATTATGTATCTCCATTGCATAGAATTAGTTTCTGTAAATATATATATATTGTTCTTTTGCTTTGAACATAATCCCTATTTATTAATTGTCCTTGATCCTCTGTTGGTTTCTTCATCCTATATAAGATAACTGTCTCTTCTCGTTGTATCAGACTGGACTTGTGTAGGGTATGGACTCACAAATCATCCTGATCAGAGATTGTAGATTCTTTTTAAAGCATTGTGTCAGCCAAACTGCTGTCTATATATTTTGGCTCCTTGGAATTAGGATATGTTTAGTCCTGTCAGTGCCCAAAGATAGGTGAGACAGAAGTCAGTTTATTTGAGTTGCAACAGGAATAATTAGAGCATTGGATATGTGTCCCAATTCTCTTTTCCTCAGGAAGAAGCCGAGAACTATAGTTTATCATTTACTCTGCATTAGACCAAGAGGAGGAACTGTTGTAAATGGCTGCACTCATGTTCAAATTGTACACTCTAAGCCTAAAGGGGTAGGTGCTTATAATGGTTTAGCTATGAGGTGTTATGGTTTAGATATTAAGTGTCCCCCAGAAGCTCATGTGTGAGATAATACAAGGAAGTTTAGAGGTGAAATGATTAAGTTCTAAAAGCATTAACTTGATCAGTGCATTAATTAATCTCCTCATAGGGACTAACTGCATGGTAACTGTGGCAGGTAGAATGTGGCTGGAGGAGGTGTGTTATTGAGGATATGTCTTAGGATATATGTTTTGTCCCTGGTGAGTGAAATTCTCTTTTCTTCCTGATTGCCATGTCCTAAACTGGTTTCCTCCACTACAACCTTCTTCCAGTATACCTTGCCTTACTTCAAGCCCAGAGAAATTATCTATAGACTGAGACCTCTGAATCTGTGAACCCCAAATAAGCTTTTCCTCCTATAAAATTGTTATTTTAGGTTTTTTGTCATAGCAGTGAAAGCTGATTAAAACATGAGGTGTCCCCCCCAAAGCTCATGTAAGAGGCAATACAAGAATTTTCAGAGATGTAACCTAGTCAGTGTATTAATCCACTGATATGGATTAA
The DNA here is from genome assembly GCA_004024805.1 of Geosciurus inauris. NCBI lineage: Eukaryota > Metazoa > Chordata > Mammalia > Rodentia > Sciuridae > Geosciurus > Geosciurus inauris. The sequence goes on along the minus strand of PVHX01005091.1, from coordinate 10,885 downwards.
GGGGTGATAACTCTGAGCAGGTAGGGTGTGGCTGGAAGAAGTAGGTCACTGGAGTTGTACCCTTGGGGTTTATATTTTATACGTAGTAAGCAAAACTGTTTTTCTACTTCTTGGCTGGCATGTGGAGCTGCTTCTCTCCACCACACCTTTCCACCATGTGTTCTGCCTCACCATGGGCCCAGTGCTATGGAGTCAGTCAACCATAGAATAAACTTCTGAAATCATAAGCCCAAATAAACTTTTTCTCCTCTATGTTGTTCTTGTCAGGTCTTTTGGTCACAGTGTTGAAAAAGCTGACTAAAACACTGCTAAAATCAGAACCTGTTAAAAACCACCTTTTTGTTCCTGTGGTCTACAGAGATACAAATGCAGAGCCCTGTCAAATTCAAGAGCTAGGTGATTAAGGAACAAATCCCTTGTTAAAAAAAAAAAAAAAAAAAAAAAAAAAAAGCTGTAGAATTTGAAGCTCAGGATGCATGCACAAAGATTTTTTTTTTTTTTTTTTTTTACAGGGGGTGAAGCTAAAGACTGGGACTAATTACTGGTTTGAATAGGAATGAGAAAGTGGGAGATTGCTACACTCCTGTTCAGGTTCATAGATGAACATTGTTTAAACTACTACATTGGCTCCCATATACAGGCTAGTTAGAAGCCAGATTCTCAGGCAGCAGCTAGAAAAGTGTGTAGACAAACTTTGAACTCAGTGTTTTACCCCAATAACTGCATTAATCCCAGGATTGTATTGATGCTAGACATGCTCACATGCCCATTTAGAACCACCTCTTTATTCTTTGTAGCCTAGAGCAAATTTTGAATGCTTAATCCCTTCTACTCCTAAATCTAGGTGATTTAAGAGCTAAATCATTCATGAAGAACCATGAAACTTTAGTAATCCAACTTTTGTTATATGTGATCCAACTCTTTACTCCTCAGGGAGAATCTCAGAGTTAGTATTTCTTCCTGATTTTAAGAGTCTGGACTTTGGGTGGGGTTTGTTCATGAGTGTGTTTCAATTTTTCTCCCCTATTTCAATGTAGGTATTTTCTCAGCTGCTTAGTTTTTAGAAATTCCTCAACCTACTTTCTGGCTTTCTGTCAGAAATAATTGATCCATGTGTAGATGTTTATTTGGTATGCTTATGAAAAGACAAAGTCAAGAGCCTCTTTTCTTGCCATTTTGATGATGTTACCACTTAATATTCTACTTTAAGAAGAATTTGGAGTATGTGTGTGTGTTTTGTTGAAGACTGAACCCAGTAAGGGCTGAGCCAAATTCCAAGCCCTCTTTATTTTCCTTTATTCAGATAGGGTCTCGCATGTTAACTGGATTAGTGTTATAGTGTTAAACGTGTGAGTCTCCTGCCTTTACCTTCTTATAGGCATGTGCCACTGCACTCAGCAAGACAGCTTTTTCCACAGATGATGCTAGAAAAAACTGGCTAACCATATGTAGAAGAATAATCTAGATCCCTTACTCTCATCTTTCACAAAAATCAACTTAAAACGAATATAAGACGTAGGAATTAAATAAGAAATAATGCAACTGCTAGAAGAAAACACAGGGAGTAAACATCAATGGCTTTTAAGTCTACTTATTTTCAAAATGTAATGTAAAGTATTAAAAATATAATATAAAGTATTATACTATTATATTTTATTGTCAGTTTTACTTCCAACCAGTCATTTTCCTCCCCATCTTATGTACTTCAAGCTTCTCAATGGTGAAAAGCCAAGATTTGGAGTTGAGACACACACATGTAAGTTATGTTTTTCTTACTACTTAGCTGTTGTTTCCTGACCTAATCATATTGAAAGAAAAAACATCACTATTTCTTAGAGACTATCTTTCACATTACTATGGAACTCATTCACAACAGCGTTCCTCATACAGGTTTTAACATTTCAGCTGGAAATGTGATTATTTTGAAAGTTCTTGTCGCGTCCCCTAAGACAAAAAATAGCTTTTTGTCTGTGCCTTTCAAAGAGAAACAGACCTTGAAGTTTTTGTCCACGAACTCAGGCACTTGGCTTCTGGTAGAGAGTAGATTTATACCCACTTTTAAGTAAACATGGAGCCTTCAAGACTTTTTGAGAAGTGTCGAATGTGACAAATGTTATAGTAGTTGACCCAACTGGAATGTCCTAGCAGTCAGGGTATATTTGCATACTCATTTATATATCTACACATTTCATTCATATTCACTCCCTTGCTTTGTACAGTTTGGAAAGTTGATTTGGGTAGAGAGTTCTGTCAATCATTTTTTTCTGCCTAATGGTCTGTGAGCACTAACATATAGAATTTGCTTATGTGAGACAATTTAATTATTGGTTGCTTCATAATGCTAACAATTTATGTGAAATAATATTTTGCTCAATTTTTCAGGAAGGCCATGTATAACATGTTAGAAATTACTAATATTCATTTGGTATGAATTTTGGAAATTTAGAGTTTTAGTTATTATGTAACACAAACACATGTATTTATTTCCATGAATATATACAAATTTAAATCATATTAATGATTGTGTGGCATAAAGTGTAAACACATGTAATAGCAAATTTGAAAAAAAATCTGGGTATCACCAGTAAATTAAGTAGAAATATTCTCCTTTTCAGTTTGTTAAAGTTTATATTTGCATTTACTTTGAGACAAGAGATATTCTGGAATAGGAGATTGATTTCCCAAATTACCTCCAACTTTGGGAAACATTACTTAATATGTGAAGGCTATTTTCCTGAATTTCTTTTTGAGATTGTATCTTATTTGTACAAAACACATCACTGATGTTACCAGCATTGAGATGAATTTCACTGAGATGAACGTGGTTTGGGAATAAACCAATAAATGAGGCAAGAAAGCCGTGGTCCCTGTGTTTAGGGAATTTATAATCTAACACTGGTAAAACAAGTTAATTACACTGAGTGTGAGTTTCTACTCCAAATGCTGTATTAAGGAGATGTCTATGACAGAATCCAGAGACGAGAAAACATAATTTTGTAAAAAATAAACAATGCCAACCAAAAATGAACGTAAAAATAGGAGTAGCAGCAGGCATGACTTACACTTGCAGGTATTCATCTATTCTCCATTAATCTATGACCTCACTATACATTTCTGAAGATGAGCCCCCCAATTCTTCATAACGCTCTAGTGAGAGAAATAGACCAGACATAATGGAAAGTCAAGGCTTTTCTTCTTGTCATAATAGTTAGCTATTCTAGGTACATCAGCTATTGATAAACATATGTCAGCATTTACCTATTCATTCTGTTGGAGAAAACTGGATAACTCTTAAGTGTTTTGCCCTCCAGGCTTACATTAAAAGTTAATTACCACCACATGGGACGGGCCTCAGGAGGCTATGGCAGACTTGAACTAGTATCAGCAAAACGTGCATCTCACATTAGCTCCTGAGTTACTCACCTCTCACAATAGAATGCTTTCTCCTTAAGTGAATGCAAGTTCAAACCCACATCACTTTCTGTGTGGATAGCAAGTTAAAGAAGTAAAACTTCTAGCTGAAGAAAAAATAAAATTAAAGCCCTGTGTTACAGGGACAAAAGCACCATGAGAAATCTGGCTTCAGAAGTACATGTAGGGCTATAATTAGCTACACCCAATAACACAAAACATGTAATTCCCATAGCTTGCTTTTCAGACATAGCTCATTTCAATTTACTTAAACTTTTATTAGCATGTAATTTTTAATGAATGCACTTGTTCACTGATAATTGTTAAGGATCTACAAATCTGTGAATAGAGTTCAGTGTTTTATTGGTTAAATTTTATGTGACTTCAGGCCAGTCACAGTACCTGCTTAATTCACAAAGTTCATTATCAAGTACATGGGGAGTCTTCATAAATGCTTTTGAAGAGAAGGATGCTGCTGCCACCTAGAATGAGTGAAGGGGGAAAGTAAAACATTTCAAAGGGTGACATTAAATAATTATGGTGGAGGAAGATGGAAAGGATGCTATACATGCAAGAGAATAAAATGAGATATGAGGAAACAAAGAGGATAAGAAAATAACTTATATGAGGAATTGCATTGGACTAGTAAAACATCTGAAAATCCACTACTTGCATCAATGTCAAAAAATCCGAAGTGAACAAGTGATCTGAGCATGCTGCTGACATCCATCCTCACACCTTCTTGGTCTATAAAATACTTCTTTTTCTTTCTTGAACAAAGACACCACAGAGGGCTACACAAGGTGTAGCAAAGGAAAGGAAAACTGTTCTGTCTCCTCTGCATGCATTAGTCATTTTTGTCCTCAGAGTCTGTGTCTTAATTGCCTTGCCTGTCTTATTAGATTGAAAACCCACTGGGTTGGGATCATTGCTACTAAGGTGTGCAGCACTGAGCTTGGCAGGTGATCAGCACTCAATAAATGTCTATTGCTACTATAAACCAATGTATAAATCTCAGAAATAGGCATAATAATGGACCTGACAGATTAATGCCCTGGGCTATTTTTGTACAGCAGCATGGGCTAGCCAAATCAAAACCAGACACCTCAGATTCAATTCTTTTCAGTTTTGCATGTAATTTTCAGTCTTTCACATTTTTGTCCTGTGACAGACAGGAAGAAATCATAGTCAACTTTTCAACATAATTGAATTAAAAAGCATTCCTTTTCACTTCCTCTTTTTTTGTCTACCTCTCAAACGCTATTGACCCATTATGTAGATGGCATTGATTTTTTATTATGGAGTAGTTTCAAATTCTGCAACAGTGTTTTATATAGTATTTATTTCCAGCTTTTCAAGTTATCTTTTTTTTGTGGTAGATTTTCTCTAGGAACAAGAAACTACTTTAAAGAACTATCTAACTCATACTCTAAGTTCTCTGAGGTGACTAAAGCAGTTACTATTCATTCTTTCGCTTTGGATAACAAAATTAATATGTGAAGAAAAGAGTGACTTAAGCAGGACCCCATCTAGGTCACAGTGGTGGAGGTCCATGTAGAATTCTTCTGAAATAAGCAAAAAAGATTTTTCTGTGAGTGTCATTGCAGCTTTTGGAGCTTATAATAAACATGATTGTCTTCAAATTCTATTTTCTCCTTACATTTTAAATGTCAGCTTTTCTACCTGTGAGATAAAATTGTTTTACCATTATAAAGACCCAATATAATTAAAATCAGCTGGTTTTCTTTCTGTTCTTTTCTTTTTGTCCTTTTTGTTAGATATATTTGTATTCCTTTCCTGGCCTATGTGTAAGATATTAGCCAAATTCACTCATGCAAATAAGTAATATGATTAATGAAATTATTTGAAGGTTTTTAGACACCTTAAATTCTTTCTGTGATTGGAGGATTACATACTAAAAAATCAACTAAAGAATTTGTTTTCAGACCTAGTCTAATATGAAAATGAATACTAGGATAAAACCAAAGCTGACCATATGAAAAAAAATAGTTAATGAGCAAAAAAAGCCAGGTATCAATACTAAGGACTAACTGCATAATCTGATCCTACATGGAACACAAGAGACTAGGTTTCAAATTTATACTACACAAACAGACAATGAAAGAGACAATAATTGATACAGTTAAAAGGCAATTAAGGGCTAGGGTTGTGGGTCAGTGGTAGAGTGCTTGCCTAGCATGTGTGAGGCACTGGGTTCGATTCTCAGTACCACATATAAATAAATGAAAAAATAAAGGTCCATCAACAACTTAAAAAAATAAAAAGGCAATTAAAATAGATGCAATTAAAGATAAAGTTTAAAGACCAAAATGCATTTTTCTCTATTAAGATATCCAAATATTTACAGAATAATGACTGCACAAATACCTGGTCATGTGGAACTTTTGATGAAGCTCTTGAAAGTCTTGTGTAGGATGGCAAAGACAAGGAAAATATTTTCTGTTTTTTTGTTTTGTTTTGTTTGGGTACTGGGGATTGAACTCAGGGGTACTCAACGACTGAGCCACATTCCTAGCCCTAGTTTGTATTTTATTTAGAGAAAGGGTCTTACCGAGTTGCTAAGAACCTTGCCTTTGCTGAGACTGGCTTTGAACTCACAATCCTCCTGTCTCAGCCTCCTGAGTTGCTGGGATTACAGAAGTGCACCACTGCGCCCAACCTAGAAAAATATTTTCGTGTAAATATTATTTTATAAAATATATTCACTCATGAAATCTGCCATGCTCTCTTTTGCTCAGATCTCCAGTATTATTCTTTTAAGGTAGGTTAAAGCAGGAAGAATATGAGAATAATTAGAAACATTTTTAATTACATATTTTAATGTTTCCAAAGTTGGTGAAATCCATATAAAGTCTTATTTCGAGTGTTGGAAGCTTGGTTTTTGTAAAAGCCTAATTAAGCTTTGTGTTTGCTAAACAACGGAAATAAGTGTAATTAAAGCCAAAGCAGGGGCTGGGATTGTAGCTCAGCGGTAGAGCGCTTGCCTCACATGCGTGGGGCCCTGGGTTCAATCCTCAGCACCACATACAAAGCAATAAAGACATTGTGTCCACCTACAACTAAAAAAATATTAAAAAAAAAAAAAAGCCAAAGCAAACAAAATAACCCTGCAAAATGCTTAGAGCATTGTGCCAGCCTCATTTGAGCATCTTCCTCCAGTGGCTCTAGTTTTCCATTTTATACAGCCTGTTTCTACTCTTCCCAGTTCTTGTTCAGGTGTATTTGAATCTAAAGAATCATGGATCAGTTGGCATGATATAGAGAGACATGGTTGTCTAGTAAGAGGCTGCCAATAAATTTTCTTTGTCTTTTGTGCATTTGGGAAAAGGGCATCACAGCCTACCCATGAGACACTACAGATACTTCAAGGATCTTCAGGAAGAAGAGTTTTAACCTGAGAGCATTGGTGAATGAGTGCACAGCATAGAGTGTATAAGCTGAACCACAGAATTAGAGACATGAACTCTCATCCAAATGCTGTCACTCACTGTGTGGCTTGGGCAAATCACTTAACATACTTCAGGATCCTCATATTAAAAAAAAAAAAAAAGGCCAAGTTCAGCAGCACACACCTGTCATTCCAGCTACTCAGGAGGCTGAGGCAGGACAGCCACAAGTTTGAGGCCAGTTTCAGCAACTTAGTGTGACCCTGTCTCAAAATAAAAAGATGAAATGTGCTGGGGATGTAGCTTATTGGTACAGGACCCCTGAGTTCCATCCCCAGTACTGAAACAAACAAATGTAAAACCCATGATGACAAAAATTCCAAAAAGCTTGTTATTATTCAATACTGAGACTACTTAGTTTCATGGTTATGATAATAAAAATTCTATAAGTAGGATAATAAAATGGTTACATCCAACATTCACTTTTGTAGGCATAATATAAAAGCTAACAGGAAAACTGAAGTGGAAGAAGATAGGTAAAATACAGAGAATATGAGTAATAGGTGAGGAATACAATTATGCCAGCAAGTCATACCTCCTATGTGAAGTTGCTTTTTGGTTTTGTCACTCTTTTCTCCTTTCCTGATCAGGTTTAGGTCCTGTTAATAATGGAACTGCCTGTTTTGCCTGACACCTTCAATAAGACATTTTAGGTATATTTTTGAATTTTGATACTTCATAAATTAACCCAATATTTTTGCCACCTATGGGGTTTTTATTTGTAAACATTCTTTCAATTATCTTTTTTAGAATTCAATTCTGATATTTTCAGCTACTCAACAACCCGAGCAGGGTCTCTGTGGTCTACATTGTGTTTAAAAGACCTTTTAGTCTTCCATTTTACGTGTCTTCTTACCTTCTTGGTCCCATGTTTAAGGATAGCATTGCACCATGAAGTTTTATAGCCTAGGACTTCATACATATTGCTTCCTGATCAGCCTAGTCATTTCTTGAGTATCATGAGGATTGTACTTTTGCAAAGCCTACCTAATCCAATAGAACAAAATAGTCACTTCTCACTTTATATCACCACTGTGCATTTCACAGGACTTGTTACTATATAATCATGCCATATTGTAATTGTATGTTAGCTTACTCACACAATAAGTCATGAGAATCATAGTTGTAAGATCATGAAGAGAGGAATGCTAATAAAAAAATACTCATACACCAATGGATATGTGCTTGTCATTAATTGTTACACAATAAACATCTGATGAATTTTATACATATCCTCAAATACTTTTAAAGCTGCTTGATATTACCTGTCACAGATTTCCTGTTGTAATCTCAGATTAGTTGTTTAATAACAATTACTTAAATATTCAGAGTAATTTTTGAATTTTAAAAAATTATTTTCTATTTTAAAATCTAATTTTTCCAGAAGATTCTCATCTGTGGAGACTTGAAAATTCAACAGATGCTGATTAGTCATCCCATTATGATCAAATAGTAATATTTGCTGACATAAACTAAACACGCATTATGTTCCAAAGCACTTTTAAAAGTTTGTATAAATTAGCCCGGTGCAGTGGCGCAAGCCTGTAATCTCAGCACTTAGGGAGGCTGAGACAGGAGAATTGTGAGTTCAAAGCCAGCCTCAGCAATGGTGAGGTGCTAAGCAACTCAGCGAGACCCTATCTCAACATAAAACACAAAATAGGGCTGGGGATGTGACTCAGTGGTTGAGTGCCCCTGAGCTCAATTTCCAGTTCCAAAAAAAAAAAAGTTTGTATAAATTAATGATCACCACAGTTCTATAGTGTAGCTATCATTTACACTCCTACAGAATAGTTGAGGCACATGGACTTTGACTTGTTCAAAGTCACACAATAATTGGTGGAACTAAGACCTAAATTTAGAAAGTTTGCAAAATAAAATTGTATTCCTAACCAACAAGATCCACGGACACTAAAACAAACCAGCCTATGGGCTACTGTAAAAAGGGAGCTCTCAACATCTTTGTAGCCAGTCCCCATTTATATCACACTCTTATTGACCCCAACACAATGAAGAAATACCTCCCAATATTTTATAGATTATCATCAACCACATTCTTAAATATGTTTATTTTGTACAAGAAATTTCTAGAATCTAAGCTGTATGTTTTGCATATGCGAATTTTCAGATATTCTGTCCAACATTCTTTAAACTATTTGCTTCAATGTTTGTTGCTGTCTTTAAAAATTAGCACAGGAATGATGATTATATTCATTGCCACCAGCTAAAAAGCATTGGAATCCTACAGTGCAGCTTGAGGGATTTTGTAGGTTTTCTTTTTTCCATTAATATTTAAGTTTAAGCTAAGGCAGACAAAACTGAATACATAACAAATAACCATCAAGGTTACTCTTTATGGGTCAATCAGAATGACAACCTCAATAATTAAAATTCACTACAAATGAAGGCAATGAATTTTGCTAAAAAATACTTCCAAGTTCTTCCTTAAACCTGCTGGTTTTCCAGTTTTGATAAAAGTGACTTGAAAGAGTAGTCAGCAATTGGGTAGAGTTGAATTTTAGCTTCTGATCTTCTTAAAAGATCTCTAATGTTCTATATTAAAAGTAAATAATCTCTAAGTTGATACATGCTCATTTGCATGCCAAAATAAAAATTAGAAACACAAATCCTGAGATTCAAGGAGTAAAGTCCAGGTCTCTGATCCTCTGGGAGAAGACTGAGGACCCTTGGAAACTGCTCTATGCTGAACCAAAGTGATGCTTGTCCCTACAATATCCCAAATACTCTGGCAACCTATAAACACCTAGTAGTGAATGATTCTTTCTCTTAAACAGGTTGGAATTCCCTAATATGTGATATAGATTCTGCATCCTCTTTATCCTTCATTAGCCACATTTCTTCTTTTTAATTTTCACATTTTTGTATAATATTAATAACTCCCACTGGAGTTATTTAATAACTCCCACTGGCTGGCTGTCTTCACTGGACTTACTTGAGACAGACATATTCTTTCCTGAAGACAAAGGCAGGTTACCATTGTCTCCAAAAATCCATTCTGCCACACAAGCCTATTTTGTCCTTCTCAGGGAATCCTATTATCCTTCTCAAATTCTCTCCATATCAGAGCCTTCACTTTTTTTTTTCTCAAAAGTTGCATTTTAAGAGCCGACATCCTGGGAACAAATCTTTGCCACACACACATCTGATAGAGCACTAATCTCCAGGATATATAAAGAACTCAAAAAACTTAACACCATAAAAAATAACAACCCAATCAATAAATGGGCCAAAGAGCTGAACACAAACTTCACAGAAGAAGATGTACAATCCATCAACAGACATATGAAAAAGTGTTCAACATCTTTAGCAATCAGAGAAATGCAAATCAAAACTACCCTAAGATTCCATCTCACGCCAGTCAGAATGGCAGTTATCAAGAATACAAACAACAATAAGTGTTGGCGAGGTTGTGGGGAAAAAGGCACGCTCTTACATTGCTGGTGGAACTGCAAATTGGTACAACCAATCTGGAAAGCAGTATGGAGATTCCTTAGGAAACTTGGAATGGAACCACCATTTGAGATGCTATCCCACTCCTAGGTCTATACCCAAAAGACTTAAAAACAGCGTACTACAGTGCTGCAGCCACTTCAATGTTTATGGCAGCTCAATTCACAATAGCTAAATTGTGGAACCAACCTAGATGCCCTTCGATAGGTGACTGGATAAAGAAACGTGGTATAAATACACAATGGAATATTACTCAGCAATAAGAGAATAAAATTATGGCATTTGCAGGTAAATGGATGGAATTGGAGAATATCATGCTAAGTGAAGTAAGCCAGTTTCAGAAAACCAAATGCCGAATGTACTCGTTGATAAGTGGATGCTGATCCATAATGTGGGGAAGGACATGGGAACAATGGTGGATCTCTGTTCACAGGGGTGTAAGGGGGGAGGGGGCATGGGGACAGCAAGGGTGATGGAATATGATGGACATCATAGCCCTAACTTTATGTATGACTGCATATATGTTGTGATTCTAT
>PVHX01005090.1:78222-116671 GCA_004024805.1 Geosciurus inauris | reverse complement strand
TTTTGGTACTGGGGATTGAACTCAGGGGTACTCGACCACTGAGCCACATCCCCAGCCCTATTTTGTGTTTTATGTAGAGACAGGGTCTCACTGAGTTGCTTAGTGCCTCACCATTGCTGAGGCTGGCTTTGAACTCGCGATTCTCCTGTCTCAGCCTCCCTAAGTGCTGGGATTACAGGCTTGAGCCACCGCGCCCGGCGCTGTCCCATATTTCTTGTATGTTTTGTTCATGATTTTTTACCATCTTCACTGTATGGTCAAAAGTTTATTTTCAAGATTGTATATCTTGTCTTCATTATCTGAGGTTCTGTCTTCCAGGTGATCTAGTCTACTGGTGATGCTTTCTATTGAGTTTTTTATTTGGTTTATTGTTTCCTTCATTTCAAGTATTTCTGATTGGTTTTTTTTCACAATCTCTAGCTCTTTCTTAAAGTAATCTTTTGCTATTTGTAACTGCTTTGTTATCTCTTTGTTAGAATGATTGATGGTTGCCTTTATTTGCTCTCCTGTTTCTTTGTTGGATTGATCAATTTTTGCCTGTAATTGTTCACTTATGTCATTCTTTAGTTCGCTGATCATTTTAATTATGTACATTCTGCGTTCTTTCTCTGACATTTCAACAACTGTGCTGTCAATGGATTCTGTTACAGTGGTATCCAGATTTATTTGGGGTACTTTCTTCCCTTGTTTTTTCATGTTGATTGTGTATCGTCCTTTCTTGAAATATCAATCTGAGGTATTGCGGCTTCTTCCTATAATCTTGTATTGACACTCCAGATTACCTGTGTCTCACCTTGGAGCTACTTCTGTTCCCCCAGTGTCCCCAGATGGACACTACTGCCACTAAAGTTGGTGGCGGAGGTAGTGGATGTACTTCTAGAGGGCAGTGGGAGTGGCTTTGGCTAGGCTCCTGAGGCGGCCTCTGGGGACTGTTTTGCCCTTCTCTTGTACTCCTGCTGGTGAACAGGAACTCTGGAGCGGAACTGGAGGTGGGCCCAGGTCTCACTTAGGCAGGGTCACAAGCAGGAGAGTCTGTGTGTGACCCTTACAGTGAGTGTGAGCTCCCCTGGGGCTGGAGGCTGGCAAGCTCTGGTCTGCCTTCAACTGGGCACCCTGGCATTCCCTAAGGGCGGTTTTGGGCCTCCTGTCTCGCCTGACCACAGGAACTCTAGAGGGGAACTGAGGCGGGCCCAGAGCGCACTTGGGTGGGGCCTCTTCACGCTGGAATCTCTGCAGGCCACTCTTACCTGGGTATGCCTTCCTCTGTGGCTAGGGGCTAGCAGCACCTGGTCTCCCGTTGGCTGGACACCCGTGGAGTTTCCTGAGGGTGGATCTGGGCCCTCTGCGGCTCCTGCCGGTCCACAGGAACTCTGGAGCGGAACGGATGAAGTCCGTGGTGGATGCGGAGAAGTGGAGATCGAAAGAATGGGCCAGGCCATTGGAAGTGTCCTCACTAGGCTTTTGACTTACTTTGGAAACTAATACTATAAAAGACAATTACTGTGCAATGAATCAAAATGCATTCTGCTATCATGTATACCTAAGTAGAATGAATGAATGAATAAATAATTAGTGGAAGGTACCCTCTGCCATTTTTTTTTCTTCTGTACTTTTCACATACTAAAAATATCTTGGCCTCCAAAAAAGCCCTATATTTTATCATGAAAAAGCCGCTCCCTCTAATTTCTAACCCATTCCCTCATGGCAAATAGAAATGTATGAAAACCAAGAGGTTATGGGGAAGAAGAGTAGGAAAGGACAGAGTGGCAGTTAGAGAGGTTATAAGGGGAACATGTTTTTCCTAGAAAAATATACTTATTTTGCTGAGCAGAGTGGTGCAGGCCTGTAATCCCAGCTACTTGGGAGGCTGAGGCCGGAGGATTTCAAATTCAAAGCCAGCCTGGGCAATCTGTCTCAAAAGAAAAATTTAAAAGTGGTTGCAGATGTAGCTCTGTGGTAGAGCACTTGTCTAGCATGTGTGAGGTCCTGAGTTCCATCCCCTAGTACCACCAGAAAAAAAGAAGTACACTTAAACTACCCTGTTCATATTCTACAAATGGATCATATTTTGATATTTGTGTGTTAATGTGCTGTTTCTTAATTCTCTGTATAGAATGTTTAATTGCCTTTGTAAATCTAATACTAGAAAAAATGGGAGAAGAGAAACATTTCATAATCATTTTTCCACAGATCATGCTTGGATTAACAAGTCATGAGGCACATTTTTCTCTCTTAAGAGAAGAAGTTCGATTTGGTGGCAAAAAAACCCAAAGGTAAATCACATAGCATACATGTTGTAATAAAGAACAGAAATTTAGCTTGGATAATAATCCCTTAACAGATATGTAATCTGTTTTGTTGATAGTGTCCTTTGATATAACAAAGTTTTTAATGATGATATAGTCTAACTTTTCTTTTTGTTGCCTGAGCTTTCAGTATAATATCAAGAAATCATTACCAAATCCAATGTTGTAAAGATTATTTTCTGTGTTTTAGTCTAAGTTTTATAGGGTGGTTGTTGTTGTTTGGCTTTGAACCCCTGTGCCTTGCACAAGCTAGCAGGGGTTGTACTACTGACCTACATCCTGAACCCTGGGTTTTGTACTTTTAACTTTTACATTTAGGCCTTTAGTACATTTTAGTTCATTTTTGTATATGGCAAAAATAAGGGTCCAGTTTCATTCTTTTGCATGTGGATATCCAATTTTCTTAGCACTATTTGTTGAAAAGACTGTCCTTTCCCTATTGAATCTCTTGGACCCTAGTTGAAAGTCATTTTACCAAGTTTTATAAGGTTTTATTTCTTGGGCTTTCCATTATACTACATTGATCTATATGTCTTTATGCCAGTACCCATATTTTGATTAATGTAATTTTGTAGTTAGTGTTAAAGTCAGGAAGAGTGCAACTTTCAACTTTGTTCTTTTCTCAGGAGTGTTTTGTCCATATCTATTCAGAGTCTCCTGAAATTCCACATGATTTTTAGGATAGATTTTTCTGGTTTTGTGAAAAACATCTCTGGGATTCTGATAGGGATGGCATTCAGTCTGTAGATCCACTTGAGCATCTTGGTATTAAGCCATGAACCCAAGATATCTTTCCATTCACTTGTGACTCCTTTAATTTCTTTCAACATTTTGTAGTTTTCAGTGTACAAGTCTTAGCTCCTTGATTATGTTTACTCTTAGGTATTTATTCTTTTGAATACTTTCATTAATGGAATTATTTTCTTAATTTCCTTTTTGGTTTGGTTGTTTTGTTTTTGTGGTGCCGGAGATTGAACCCAGGGCCTTGTGCATGCAAGGCAAGCACTCTGCCAACTGAGCTATATCCCCAGCCCACTTAATTTCCTTTTTGGATTGTTCATTGATAGTGTATGGAAACATAGCTAATATTGGGGTACTGATCTTGTACCCTCCATATATGCTGAATTAGTTATTTAGCCCTACTAGGTTTTGTATGTTTGTCTGTGTGTGTATTCTATGGGATTTTCTATATGTAGAATTATGCCATCTGTAAATTGATTTAGTTTTACTTCTTTTCAATTTCAATTCCTTTTCTTTTTCCTGCCTAATTGCTCTGACTACGACTTCCAGAACAGTGTTGAGTAGTTGTTTGAATAGCTATGGTAAGGTAGGCATCCTTTTCTTGTTCCTGATCTTAGGAGGCAAGCTTTCACTCTTTCACTGTTAGTATAACATTAACTATGAGTTTTCATAAATGCTCTTTATCATACTAAGGAAAGTCTTTTTGTATCTTAGTTTGCTGAATATTTTTATCATGGAAAAATGTTGAATATTGTCAGATGTTTTTCTGCAAAACGATGTGGGGTTTTTCTCCCCTTAATTCTATTGACGTAATGTATTAAATTAATTTTCTCATGTTGAACTATGCTTGCATTCTTGGGATAAATCTAGCTTGTGAATGAATGGCATTTAAGTTATTTAATTTGCTATTGTCTCCTTATATTCTTACTTATAATTAAATTCAGAGTATAGGCTGATAATCAAGAACATAGAACCCTATACCGATTCAGATAGGAGAAAGAAGAGATATTGCCTCACCATGTGGCCTGGGACTACCCTGAAATAGATGTACAAACATATTCACTCTTCTGTGCTTTTCCTAATAGCCAACCTTAAGTAAGCCAAGTCACGGGTTTCTTACATTTATTATATAGTACTTAGGACTTCTGAATACTGAGAGTCCTTCCACAAAAGGCATAATATAAACCAGTTATTTTAACTTTACCATGTTACATTTTTATCTTTACCTTTACATAAATTATATGCTTTAATTACAAGATTTAACTATCTCCTAATGATAATTTTGATTTAAGCTTTGCTACATTTTTCAACTTGGACCTTAAAATGTAATTTACTCTCTGTTTTGATCATCTGATTGATTACAGGGTATGCGCACCAGAAGAAACCACATTTCACCTTTTACACTTGTCTTTAATGAGAGAATATATTGACTATGAGTTTTCAGTATTAAAAGTAAGTATTAACTTAGCTATAGGCCAAAGTTTTGTTGTTGTTGTTGTTATTTTTTGGGGTTTTTTTTTTTTTTTTTTCGGCATCAGGGATTGAACTCAGGGGCACTTGACCACTGAGCCACATTCCCAGCCTTATTTTGTGTTTTATGTAGAGACAGGGTCTCACTGAGTTGCTTACCACCTCGCGATTGCTGAGGCTGGCTTTGAACTTGGAATTCTCCCATCTCAGCCTCCCTAAGTGCTGGGATTACAGGCGTGCGCCACTGTGTCCAGCTGAGCCAAGATTTTGTATGCAGAAATCTCTGCAGGGTTTCACTTTGTTTTCCATTTTACCTTAGGAAAAGATCACATTTATATATGATATTGAAAGAATTATAGATGATTGGATTTTGATGGGATTTCTTGTTGGCAATGATTTTATCCCTCATCTACCTCATTTACATATTAATCATGATGCACTGCCTCTTCTCTATGGAACATATATTACCATCCTGCCAGAACTTGGGGGTAAGAAAATTTAATATTCATTTGAGGCTACTTTAATTTAGTATTGACTTACCCTAAAAATGTCACTCAATTTATTTAGATTATTGCATGCCCAAGTAAACTAAAGCCTAAAGTGCCAAGCAATGAGGTGGTTGTCATTTTCAGTGGTTGCCAAGGAAAGAAAGTGAACAGTTATTGATACCTCACAATAACTCTAATATAAAAACTTCCTAAGAAAATATAATTTAAAATTTTTGATTTTTTATTTAGTTTAATTTTAATTAATTTAAATTTAATTTTAATTTTAGTTTACTGAGAAAGCCAGCAGAACTTGTTGGTTTCACTTAACTCCTTTCATATTTAAATGTAGAAATTCAGTTTTTCTAAATAGATATGTATCAGAGTATTTAATATGAAGGAAAGATTTTTCAGTTAAAGTGAAATACTGACACAATAGTGATGCTGAATAAAACACAACACAATAACAAGACATTAGTATTTTTCCCAGGCTGACACGTCAAATTGAAATGATCTGGATAGATTCTAGAACAGTTTAGTTGTTGCCAAGTGTGGTTGGAAATATGGAAGGATGATTATTATGTGAACCTGGAATTTCTTATATTTTGCTTCGTACAAACATATTGTATATTATAGGAATATAAAACTCAAAGAAACTAGGGCTGCTTTATACATAGCCCAACACAGTGTTTTTTCCTGATTACTAGAATATTGATGTTTAACAATTTGTGGAAAGAATTTTGTAGAATTGTTCAGAAAAAAAATGTTAGTTTTTAGTACAAATTTGGATTTTGTTCTTTTTAGGTTATATTAATGAAAGTGGACATCTCAACTTACCTCGATTTGAGAAATACCTTGTGAAACTATCAGATGTAAGTAACTATAAGTTTTTGTTTTCCTGTCCCAGTGTAGCTATAAATGGTTAATAACTGTTTTAGTAAGCTTTTTTGCTGCTATGACTAAAAGACCCGACCAGAACAACTGTAGACGAAGAAAAGTTTATATGGGGGCTCACAGTTTCAGATGTCTGAACCCATAGGCATCAGGCTCCATTCCTCAGCTTTCAAGGTGAAGCAGAGCATTATGGCGGAAGAATGTGGTGGAGGGAAGCAGCTCACATAATGAATAGGCAGCAGAGAAAGACTCCATATGTACCCCAAAGGCATGCCCGCAGTGCACCACCTTCTCCAGCCACACACTACCCTTCTTCAGCTACCACTCAGTTAATCCCATCAGGGAATTGATTCACTGATTGGGTTAAGGCTGTCATAACCCAATCATTTCTCCTCTAAATCTTGTATTGTTTCACACAGGAGCTTTTCAGGGACACCTCACATCCAAACCATAACAATAACCAGTTAACCAATAACAGGAAAAAAGGATTTTATAATTGTCTCCCAGAAGCTAATTACACTTTCACCTAAATTCTGTTTTTCCCCCCACATCTTTTTATATTATTGTATTTTTATACCTTTATTTTATTTGTTTATATTTATGTGGTGCTGAGGATCAAACCCAGTGCCTCACGCATGCTAGGCAAGCGCTCTACCACTGAGCTACAGCCCCAACCCCATCCCCCCACATTTTTTATTGGTCCCTTATAGTTACATACTGATGGAATTTGTTGTTACAACAAATATATTTTAATATAACAATATAATTTGCCCAATATCATTCCCCAGCACCTTCTCCCTTACTCCCCACAATCTGCCCCTTGGTCTCTTTTCTCTACTGATCTCCCTTTCATTTTTATGAGATTCAACCCCATCTTTCTTTTCCCATTCCTCTTTAGCTTGCACATATGAATGAAAACATAGGATCCTTAACTTTCTGAGTTTGACTTATTTTGTTTAACATAATGGTCTCTACATAGTTCCATCTGTTTTCCTGCAAATGACATAATATTATTTTTATTTATAGCTGAATAAAATTCCATTGTGTATATATACCACATTTTCTTTTTCATCCATTGATGGGCATCTAGGCCAGTTCCATAGTTTGACTATTGTGCTGATATAAACCTGAGTATGCATGTATCACTCTTGTATGATGACTTTAATTCTTCAGGATAAATAACTGAGGAGTGGTATAGGTGGGTCATATGGTGGTCGTAGCCTTTTGAGGAACCTCCATACTGATTTTCATAGTGGTTGTACTAATTTACAATTCCACCAACAGTGTAAAAGTGTTCCTTATTCTCCTCATCCTCTCCAGCATTTGTTCTTATTTGTATTCTTAATGACTGCCATTCTGATTGGTGTGAGATGAAATCTCAGTGTAATTTTGATTTGCATTTCCCTAATTGCTAATGATGTTGAACATGTTTTCATATGTTTGTTGGGCATTTGTGTTTCTTCTTTTGAGAAGTATCTGTTTAATTCATTCACTCGTTTATTAATAGGGTTATTTGATTTTTTAGTGTAAAGTTTTTTGAGTTTTTTATATATTCTTTATATATTTATCTTCTGTCCAAAGAGTAGCGAGCAAAGATTTTCTCCCATTCTGTAGGCTTTCTCTTCATGTTCATAATTGTTTCTTTTATTGTGCAGAAGCATTTTAATTTGATGTCATCCCACTTATTAACTTTTGGCATTATGTCCTGAGCTTTGGGGGTCTTATTGAGAAAGTTGTTGCCCGTGCCTGTGTCCTGGAGTGTGTGACCCTGTGTTTTATTTTGTCAGTTGCATAGTTTCTGGTCTAATTTCTAAGTCTTTGATCCATTTTGAGTTGATTTTTTTTGTGCAGGGTGAGAGAGAAAGGTCTAGTTTCATTCTTCTACATATGGATAACCAGTTTTAACCAGTACGTTTGTTAAAAAGACTGTCTTTTCTCCGGTGTATGTTTTTGGCACCTTTGTCAAGGATCAGATGACTGTAGATATGTGGTTTTGTCTGTCTTCTATTCTGAATCATTGGTCTGTGTGTCTGTTTTTATGGCAACATCATGCAATTTTTGTTACTTAGTCTTGTAGTATAATTTGAAGTGCTGGGATTACAGGCCTGTGCCACCACGCCTGGCTTCTATGTCTTCTTGATTCAGTTTTAGCAGATAGTATTTGTCAAGAAATGTATCCGTTTTTTCTAGGTTCTCTAATTTATTTGAGTAGAAATTTTCAAAATAGTCCCTAATGATCCACTGGATTTCTTTGATGTCTGTGGTGATTTCTTCTTTTTCATCTATAATTTTATTAATTGAGGTCTTCACTCTTTCTTTTGGTTAGTTTGGCTAAGAGTTTATCAATCTTGTTTATCTTTTCACAGAACTAATTCTTTGTTTATTGATCCGTCGTATTGTTTTTACATTCTCAATTGCATTGATTTCAGCTCTAAACTTTCTTCTTAGAACTGCCTTCATAGTGTCCCAAAGGTTGATATGTTATATCACTATTCTCATTTGAGTCTTAAGAATTTTGCAGTGTCTTCCTTGATTTCTTCTAAGACACATTGATCACTCAAAAGTGTATTGTTCAATTTCCATGTGTTTATATAGTTTCTGTAAGATATTGTCATGTTGATTGCTAATTTTGTACCATCATGATCTGATAAGATACAAAGAATCATATTAGTTTTTTTTTATTTGCTAAGAATTTCTTTGTGGCCTATAAATTATGTTTTTATTTGCTTTTTTAAAATTTTCGTAGGGAAAGATAAGGTCCCCATATGTGTAAAAAAGTAATATTCTCTAATTTCCTATGCCCCAGAAATAGTCACTATGTAAAGTTTGGTTTGACTTCCATATGTACTTAAATCATTTGTAAATGGATTTAAATCTTTCGTGCAGTTTGATCGAGAGCACTTCAGTGAAGTTTTTGTGGACCTAAAGTGGTTCGAAAGCAAAGTTGGTAACAAGTACCTCAACGAAGCAGCAGGTGTTGCAGCAGAAGAAGCCAAGAAGTATAAGGAAAAGAAAAAATCAAAGGTGTACTTTTTTTTTAGGTGTTCTTTCATTTCTTTAGCTATAAGGTAAAACTGATACTCTTTGTTTCTCATTTTCTTCTTACGATTTTGGAGTTGCCTCATTTCATTTTCATTTCTTCTTTCCTATAATTTAAAAATTGTTTTGATTATTTTTCTCTACTAGATTTTGTCATTTAGATCTGATCCTTAAAAATCATTTGTTTACCCTTGAAGAATGACGTTGTTTATTCTTCACTTTTTCACTCTATTAATAAGTGTGAAAAACAACTTCTTAATATAAAAGTCAGAAAATTAGTTTTATTTTAAAGATAATTATTTAAACCATGTTATTTGAAGACAATGATCCAACATATTTGTTTTCAAATGTGCATATTTATAGCATTTAATGTTGTGATTCGTCAACTAGATTGATGATTTTTCTTTTAAAATGATTTTTATATAAAATACATTAATAGGCTAGGTAGAGAGTAACTAGTAAAATATCTTATAAATATTATTTGCTTAATAAGTGAATGATAGAACTATTTGAAATATGCTAGTGCCCTGCAAAATATCTCTAATAAATTCTAAAGAATGTCTTTGTGTTGGCTTGAAAACAAAACTGCTGAAATTTTCTTCAGCCTGTGTGTAGTTATGGGATCTTTATAAGTTTCCTGCACTCCCCTTACTGTATTGGTTCTATGTAGCTTTAAATCTAGTATCTCCTGTTTCAGGAGGAGCAACTGTCCTGTTTTCTCTGGAGTGGTCTTTCTAATTACTTAGCTTTTCCTTAGTGGAACTTGGTAATGGTCAGTCTTCATTTCACCTGTGTGTTTTTTCCTTTTAAGAAAAAGCTTTGTAATTCTTTGGGAACCAGTATGCATAGAACCTGACGTGTCTACTGACAGGCCTGTGCCACCACGTCTTCTTGATTCAGTTTTAGCAGATAGTATTTGTCAAGAAATGTATCTGTTTTTTCTAGGTTCTCTAATTTATTTGAATATAAATTTTCAAAATAGTCCCTGGTGCCCTTGCCTCAGCTCATCCCTTAAACTTCACCATCTTCTAGGCATATGTGGCTAACCTTAGACACATTGGCAGAAATAGCCTAAGCACACAAAGTCAGTAGAGGCTATAAGTTGGATGAAGAAAAGAAAATGGAGATAAGGGAATAGGAAGAACTAATGAGAGTCATTGGCAGTTGATAGGCAATCCAAAAACAGGAGAGAAAGGATTAAGATCACAATGGATGAAAAACCAGATGGGCAGAATGTAAAGGATGGATAAATGGAAGAGTTATAGAAAAGCAAATGCATTGCATGGAAGAGAAATAAAGAAGTGGAAGATATAGTCATCAGAATGATAGGATTCAAGTTGGGCACAGTGGCACACTCTTATAATCCCAGTAGCTTGGGAGGCTGAGTCAGGAGAATTACAGCTTCAAAGCCAGCCTCAGCAATTTAGAGGCCATAAGCAACATAGCGAGACCTTGTCTCAAAATGTTAAAAAGGACTGGGGGATGTGGCTCAGGGGTTAAGTACCCTGGGTTCAATCCCTGGAACAATACCATAAAAAAAAGGGGGAGGGCAGGATTCAGAGATACAGAAAATAGATATTGTGACCACTGAATTCAATTATGAAAGAATACATTAAGGCTAGGATTATGGCTCAGTGGTAGAGCGCTTGCCTCGCATGCATGAGGCACTGGGTTCGATCCTCAGCACCACATAAAAATAAAGATATTGTATCCATCTACAACTAAAAAAAAAAATTACAAAAAAATACAACATTAACAGTAGCCTAAATTTTTGACACATAAAAATGCTTACATTGATAAATGATAACAAGAATTTGATTTTTAAAAAAAATTTTTTTTTAGTTTTTGATTGACCTTTATTTATTCATTTATTTATATATGGTGCTGAGGATCAGACCCAGTGCCTCCCACATGTGAGGCAAGCACTCTACCGCTGAGCCACAATCCCACCCCAAGGATTTGATATTGATTGTACACTTTGTTCTAAGTAAATGAGATATTCTTTAAGTATATTCTTGGAGTATGAATAATTAATAATTAAATATATTCTTCTTTTATACTGATAAGAGGCACTTATTTATCTTTAAATGACCTGACTTCTAAGTTCTGCATGATAGAAATGTACAGCTTTGGGGCTGGGGGTGTAGCTTAGTTGGTATAGTGCTTGCCTAGCATGTACAAGGCCCTAGGTTCAATCCGCAGCATGATACACACACACACACAGTTATAGAAATTGATTACCAAAAACATTTATATGTTACTTATTATTTTTAAGCTTTTACAGAGTTCTTTAAGGACAATTTTTTTATTTTTTAAAATTCTTTTTAGATACACATGACAGTATATTTTGACATACATACATGGAGTATAACTTGTGATTCTTGTGGTTGTACATGATGTGGAGTTACACTGGTTGTCTGTTCATATATGAACATAGGAAAGTTATGTCCAATTCATTCTACTGTCTTTCCTATTCCCATCCCCCTTCCCCTCTTTATTCACCTTTATTTAGTCCAATGAACGTCTACTCTTCCCTCCCCACCCCTTACTAGGTATTAGCATCCACATAAGAGAGAGAAAACTTTGGCTTTGGGAGATTGGCTTATTTCATTTAGCATGATATTCTCTAGTTCCATCTATTTACCTGCAAATGCCATAATTTTATTCTTCTTTATGGCTTAGTAATAGTCCATTGTGTATATATACCACATTTCCTTTATCCATTCCTCTATTGAAGGGCACCTAGATTGGTACCATACCTTAACTATTGTGAATTGAACTGCTATAAATGTTGATGTAGCTACATCACTATAGTATGATGCTTTTAAGTCCTTTGGGGATATACCAAGGAGTGGGATAACTGGATCAAATGGTGGTTCCATCCCAAGTTTTCTAAGGAATCTCCATACTGCTTTCCTGAATGGTTGCACCAATTTACAGTTCCACCAGCAATGTATGAGTGTACTATTTGCCCTACATCCTCACCAACATATACTATTGCTTGTATTCTTGATAATTGCCATTCTGACCAGAGTGAGATGAAATCTCAGTATAGTTTTAATTTGCATTCTCTAATTGCTAGAGATTTTGAACATTTTTTCATATATTTGTTGACTGATCATATTTTTCTTCTGTGAAGTGCCTGTTCAGTTCCTTTGCCCATTTACTGATTGGGTTATTTGTGGGATTTTTTGATGTTAAGTTTTTTGAGTTCTTTCTATATCCTGGAGATTGATGCTCTATCTGATGTGCAGATGGCAGAGAATTTCTTCCATTCTGTAGGCTCTTTCTTCACATTCTTGATTGTTTCCTTTAAGGATAATTTTGATTATTTTTTGCATTTTTTTAAACACCCTCTTTAAATACCTCCTTTAAACATATCTTACCATTTATTTTATAATGATTTATAATTTTTACAGGGCCAGGAAAATTCTGTGTGTTGGGCTGCTTTAGACAAAAATGAAGGTGAAGTGGTAGCTTCTAAGGGTAAGTATAAACTATGTAGTTTGATATGTTATTACTTTTTTTATGTGTTATTACTTTCACAGAATAGTTACAATTTCATATATTAGTACTAATTTAGTAATACTGAATTGGACAGATTGCTATCATAGCTTATAAGAATCAACTTTGGGCTGGGATTGTAGCTCAGCGGTAGAGCGCTTGCCTCACATGCATGAGGCCCTGGGTTCGATCCTCAGCACCACATACAAAGCAATAAAATAAAGACATTGTGTCCATCAACAACTAAAAAAAATTAAAAAAAAAAAAAGAATCAACTTTGATATGCATTTATCAGAGCATTAGATGAAAAACAGAATATTCATAATTGTCAGTCACTGTCTAACTTTTTTCCCTAGATAACTTAGAAGATGAGACTGAAGATGATGATCTGTTTGAAACTGAGTTTAGACAATATAAAAGAACATATTACATGACGAAGATGGGGGTCGATGTGGTTTCTGAGTACGTTTTTGCCAGTCCTTTTACTTTAAAGTAAAAAATGTTAGATTTGCAGTTCTTCCAAAGATGGCACAATTTTGACAAAGTAGTAGGAGAGAAGGATTTTTTGGTTTCATGAATTTTAGATTTCAGCCAGTAGGGTATGGTTTTGGAGAAGATATTAAATCTGACATGTATTTCTGTGATAAAAATTGCCAAATAGAGAAATTATTCTTACAAGTTACTTAAAATAGTAAAAAAATTAATCTAAATGTCTAATAAAAAGGTTCACAGTAATCAGCCTCTGCACTATCATCATCACAGTCACCATCCCTCCATCTCCACATCTTCAGAGTCTGCCCAGCTCCTAAACTGGTACTTGCAGAAGTTTCATAATAATTTGGAAAGAGAATTAATTTTAAAGACAGGACACAAAATCATATATATAGTATACTCTCAATACTTAAAAAAAAAAAAAAACCAACAGAGGTATAGAAAAAAGACTAATGCTGGTATGGTGGTACACACCTATAGTCCTACATACTTTGGAGGCTGACGGGGGAGGATGACTTGAGCCCCAGAGTTCAAGACCATTCTGGGCAAAATGGCAGGACATTATCTCAAAACAAAAAGAGACTGAAAAGAAACATACCAAAATGAATAGTGATTGCTATAAAGGAATAAAAATGCTTATTTTTATTACTAAGAAAATATTTGTTTTGTAATAACAAAGTAATAATTTCATGTTTAAAAGCATACCTCCCAGAAATATGGAGACGTGGAATTTCTTAAGTGACTACTTTAGGCTTTATACTAGTGCCTGTCTTGGTGATTCAAATATTGATTTTACCCAAATCTTAGATTATAGCATTTGGTCTTTGAGAAAAGGGATTAGAAGAGAATCTTGCTCAGTAGCTGTAGCACCTTTCAAAGGGTATTCTAGCTGCTATAACAAGGCTTTTCAAGAACTTTCTGATGTTCGCATCTCATCCCCACTATTTAAGAGAGCAACAGTACTGCTTTATAAAATGAAATAAATAAAATAAAGGCATTGTGTCCATCTACAACTAAAACAAAAAGATGGAATGGTGTAAGTTAAAGATGAAATTAAAGATGAAATGATATAAAATAAAATTAGTGTGTAATTTTATTAAGTCTTCAAACTTTAAGCCAAAGGTGTCATACATTTACTGATCAAATATGCACAGCAGGTTCAACTCTTGATAGTTGGTGTAGGTAAACTGTGAGGCAAACCTTTCATGTGAAAGATGGAATTTTTTAATACCTTGGAGTTTTTCTGATTGTTATTTTTAGGTAGTATATAATTCGCAGTTAATTCATTGATTTATAAACCACGTGAGGTAAAACATATGAACAGATATGCTTGAGAGACACTGGCCTATCTTAAAAAAAAAATAATGTAATGAAGATACTCTTTTCTAATTTCAGTGATTTTCTGGCTGATCAAGCTGCATGTTATGTTCAGGCAATACAGTGGATTTTGCACTATTACTATCATGGTGTTCAGTCCTGGAGCTGGTAAGAGCATATCTTTCTTACAGTCTTTCATTCTGTAAGAATCTCACCTAGGCATTTCTTTTTTTATTTCTACCTATGGTAATTTAAAAAAAAAAAGATTCATGAAGGCAAGTTTAAATAAGATTCAGGTAATCTCTTTTAAATGAAAATACTTAAAAAGATGCTTCTAGCCCTACCAGATGGCACATAATAAAAGGTCTTTGTTAATCTAAGGATGTAAAATTCTCTATTTAGATAAATCAGAGCCGAGGCTATAACTTAGTTATAGAGCACTTCTATAGCATGCAAGAAGTCCTGGGTTTGAATCCCAGCATCATGAAAAAGAAAGAAAGAAAAAAGAGGTAAATCAAGTGTGACTTAAGTTTTGGTAAATATTGGATTGGGTGATAGTTATGTGTGAGTATTCATTATATTCTCTAAATTTTTGTGTGTTTAAACTTTTTTTCCAAATAGTAATAATTTTTGAAGAGTGGACTGGTTGTATGCGAGGCTAAAAAAATAAAGGAGAAAGGAATTACTTGCTTTTACTGGAAATAGTAATAATTTGCCATTTCTCTTTCCTATTCCAGTAAATTTCATTCTAAACCATCCACCAAAATAGAAAAATAACAAGCCAAAATATGATGCAGTGAATAGAAAAGACTTAGGTGATAACATAGCTCTGCTTTGTTTTTTTAAGAGGGCTGACATAAGTTATTCCTATTGTTACCAGGCATTAAGACCAGGCACTTGAGAAACATGTTCTTATCTAATCTTCACAACTGAAGTAGATAGACATTGTTTTCTCCCTATTATAGATGAAGAAATTAAGACTCAGAAAGTTTAATCTTCCCAAGATTTTCAAGTTTAATCTTCCCAAGTCCAAGTGTATCTGATTCCAGAGTCTATATATTTTACATCATTCATCCTAAACTTCCCCATTATTTTGAAATGCATGCCACAAGTAGAGAATATAAACACACACCACATACACACCCTAAGTCAAACACCTAGAGCATATTGAAAAAATTTTAATGTGTGTGTTCAGAGCTTTATAAAAGCGTAGTTAAAGAAGAAGTGGTGGAGCTGGGGTTGTGGCTCAGTTGTAGAGCACTTGCCTAGCACATATGAGGCACTGGGTTCTATCCTCAGCACTATACGAAAATAAATAAATACAATAAAGGTATTGTGTCCATCTACAACTAAAAAAAAGATGGAATGGTATAAAATATGAAGTTAAAGATGAAATGATCTAAAATAAAATTAGTGTGTAATTGATATGTGGTTTAATCTTTATTATAAATATAATATGTATACAAATTCAAAGAAAAATTTAGAGTTGACTGTTAAGGGCCACACAAGATCAGATTCACTGTTCTTCCCTCTGTCCTTATGAGCTAATTAAAGCTTTAATCAGAACATTCAGCTGCTCACAGACCCTTGCTTGAAGGTCCCAGGGTCAAGCGACAGGAGTAAAGATCTTCTGAGTACCTCATTACTGTCCAACCTATAGATTGGAAGATTCATAATGAGCATTTTGCGAATTAAAAGAAGTATTACAAAGCCAGGATCCGTGGCATGCACCTGTAGTGCCAGCACTAACAAGGCTGAGGCAGGAGAATCACTTGAGACCAGCCTGGGCCACACAGTGAGACCTCATCTCAAAAACAGAACAAAAAAACATTTTACTATATTCATCCTTCAATTACCTGATACACTCTGTTTTAGAAATGTGAAGCTGCACTTAAAAATTAAGGAAATATATTGGTTGCCATCATAGCATCTACATTTTCTAACAGTGCTAATTTCTTATATTCAGGTGGTATAACTGGGTGATAGTTAATTTCTTTTTTTAATTATTGCTATATGATGTTAAACTATAGAAGAAATATATATTATATAATATTATCTATATAATATATATATAAAAATATTGATTTGTTTCATAGTCAATAAAACCAGTTGTTTAAGACTCATTTTGTTTTGTAGGTATTATCCTTATCATTATGCACCTTTCCTGTCAGACATCCGCAACATCAGTAAACTCCAAGTCCATTTTGAACTAGGAAAACCTTTTAAACCATTTGAGCAGCTTCTTGCTGTACTTCCAGCAGCTAGCAAAAATTTACTTCCTGCATGCTATCAGGTGGGTTTTAGAATTGAATGTTTTTATGTACTTTTTCATATTTAAGAATTTCTTGTCCAAATCTAGAAATAATAATACACAAATTCATTTAGCAGACAAATACATTTATTTTTAGTTTTAAATACAGTATTTCTTTACAAAGCTCCTTGAAAAGTAATTTCTGGATTTAAAAGCTGGTTTTGTTTTAAAAATGAAAAAAACTTCATAAACCATTCAGAGCCTAGCTTCTTCACTTTTAACATCTTTTAATTCATATCTACACTGAAGAAAGTAAACTAAAACATAAAATCAGAAGCTATCTCATTGTTCTACACATTTTCAGATTTATTCCTGTTCTCTTTTACCTGCTACCTATTAGAATATGGGTGTTTCTAATAAGTAATTTATCAGCAGTATTACCTCCATGTATATTTTGATTTTAAGGACTTCATTTATCAAACTGAAAGGCTAACATATTTTATGTAACAAGAGGAAGAAAGGGTCAACAAAATTATACTAAACAGGTTATGAAAGTAACTAAACAGATTATGAAAGTAACCTTCATTAGTTCTTCTAGAGTATCAATACATTCTTCTAATTCCATGGTCTTGTCCCAGGAATTGGATACACACACACACCTTTTGCTGTGTCAAAAAGATTGTGACACTTAACCCATCCTTAATCCTGGCCTCTGGTCTCCCCTCATAAGTTTCTTTGATGCTTTTTTCCTTTCTTTGGACTATATTAAACTTTGATATTCAGCCACTGTGGGCCAGTTTGACCATGCAAGTGTATTATTAGCCACAGTTGTGTTATTTGCTCATTTCCAGTGCCACATTCATTAAGACTAAATATTGTGCTGGGAATATGTTGTTTTAGTTCTTAAAAAAAAAAAAATTATTGCCTTCTGTATTCATTTCCTTATGCTTTCTTTTTATAAGACATCTGTACATTTTGTCTACCTCTATTATGAAATCTTTAATAATAAAAAATGTGTATTATTGGACTCTGATATTAGTGGTCCAGTGGTTCTTGGATTTTAGTTGTTTAATTTGGGATGACAGTTGTTATATTATATACAATTAGGACACAAAGAATTCTTTTTAATAGAGGACTATTAGAAGCTTATGAAATGAACTAAATTGAAATCTGAAGAAGAAAACAGAAATTAGAGGGTACATCTTACAAATGAAAAGTTTTTAAAATGATAAAGTTCAGAGTAAAGATGGGTTTGCTATGTAACCAAGTGAATGAAACAGGAAATTTAAGAATAGTAGTGAAATTAGAATTCTTATATTGAAAATCAAAATATAGTAAGTGCATTGCAACATCTAAAGTATAAAAATTTAATTTGCTTAGAAATTTTAAAGTAACTTGTGAAAAATATTATAAATACATTAATAAAAAACTATATTAATATTTTTATATTTCTATTATACTATTTTATTTTCACAGCATTTGATGACCAGTGAAGACTCTCCAATTATAGAATATTATCCACCTGATTTTAAAACTGATCTAAATGGAAAACAACAGGAATGGGAAGCTGTGGTATTAATACCTTTTATTGATGAGGTCAGTGCATGAAATAATTATATGCATTCTTTTTTTAATATATATACATTCTTTTTTAAATATATATTATTTATTCTAATTAGGTTTACATGACAGCAGAATGCATTTTGATTCATTGTACACAAATGGAGCACAACTTTTCATTTCTCTGGTTTTGCACAATATAGAGTTAACACCATATGTGCAGTCATACATGAACCTAGGGCATTGTTGTCCATCGCATTCCATCATCTTTCCTGCTTCCATGTCCCATCCCTTCCCTCCTCTCCCCTTTGACCAAAGTTTCTCCATTCTTCCTTCCCATGCCCCCTCCCACGTTATGGATCAGCATCCACTTATCAAGAGAACATTTGGCCTTTGGTGTTTTGGGATTGGCTTACTTCACTTAGCATGATGTACTCCAACTCTATCCATTTACCTGCACATTCCATAATTTTATTCTCTCTTAATGCTGAGTAATATTCCATTGAGTATATATACCACAGTTTCTTTATCCATTCATCTGTTGAAGGGCATCTAGGTTGGTTCCACAGTATAGCTATTGTTAATTGTGTGCTGCTGTAAACATTGATATGGCTGCATTACTATAGTATGCTGTTTTTAAGTCCTTTGGGTATAGACCAAAGAGTGAGATAGCAGGGTCAAATGGTGCTTCTATTCCAAATTTTCTAAGCAATCTCCATACTGCTTTCCAGATTGGTTGCACCAATTTGCAGTCCCATCAGCAATGTATGAGTGTGCCTTTTCCTCCACATCCTCACTAACACTTGTTGTTTGTATTCTTGATAACTGTCATTCTGACTGGTGTGAGATGAAATCTTAGAGTAGTTTTGATTTGCATTTCTCTAATGGCTAGAGATGTTGAACACTTTTTCATATATTTGTTGATTGATTGTATATCTTCTTCTGAGAAGTGTCTGTTCACCTCTTTGGCCCAATTATTGATTGGGTTGTTCATTTGTTTTGTTTGGTTTGGTGTTAGGTTTTTTGAGTTCTTTATATATCCTGGAGATCAGTGCTCTATCTGATGTGCCTGTGGCATAAATTTGTTCTCAGAATGTAGGCTCTCTCTTCACCTCATTGTTTCTTTTGCTGAGAACCTTTTTAGTTTGAATCATCCCATTTATTGATTCTTGCTTTTATTTCTTGTGCTTTAGGAGTCTTGTTAAGGAAGTGGAGGCCTAATCCGACATGATGAAGACTTGAGCCTACTTTGTCCTCAGGCACAGTGTCTCTGGTGTAATTCCTAGGTCCTTGACCCACCTTGAGTTGAATTTTGTGCATAGTGAGAGATAGGGGTTTAGTTTCATTTTACTACACATGGATTTTCAGTTTTCCCAGCACCATTTGTTGAAGAGGCTATCTTTTCTCCAGTGTATGTTTTTGGCACCTTTGTCTAGTATGAGATAGCTGTATTTATGTGAGTTTGTCTCTCTCTCTTCTATTCTATACCATTGATCTACCTGTCTATTTTGGTGCCAATACTATGCTGTTTTTGTTACTAACATATATATTCTTTTTAAAAAAATATATTTTTTAGTTGTAGATGGACAGAATATTTTCATTTTATTTTTATGTGGTGCTGAGGATCGAACCCAGTGCCCCACGTGTGCTAGGCGAGCACGCTACCACTGTGCCATAACCCTAGCCCATATATACATTCTTAATCAAAGATTATTTTGCTTTAGCTAATGAGCAGTTGGTTTTCATCACCACTTGTATTTTTGTTAATGAGATTTAGCCACTCTTCATTGTGTGCATCAGAACTTATGTGTATATTAATGATGAGGCTGGAATGGCTTTACTAATATTAGACAGAGTAAATAACTTCAGAACAAGGAATATTACCAGAGATAAACAGGTATATTTCATATGATAAGAAAGTCAAGTCAGTTCATCAAGGCATGGGAGCTGGGCATATAGCTTAGTGTTAAAGTGCTTGCTTAATATGTGCAAGGCCCTAGGTTTGATCCCCAGAGCCACACACACACACACACACACACACACAGAAAAATTCTAAATACATATGTACCTAATAACAGTTTCACACACATGAAACAAAAACTCAGAATTGAGAAAGAAAGAGATAAATCCACAATTACAGGTAGAAAAATTTTGATACTTTTCTCTGAAGAATAATACAATGATAGCACAAGACAGAAAATAAGGATAAAGATTTTAATAATACTATAAACCTGCTCAACTTCATTAATATTTACAAAACACTATATTGAGAATGTACATCCTTTTAAGTCAATGGTGAAATTGCCAAATTAGAATACATGATAGAATTTTCAGAACTTAGAGATGTTGAGACCCATTTTTACCTCATGGAGAATTATTGTTCAAACTCTGATGCTAGTAGTAGGGTTTACCTATAGATGTGAGCTTCCTATCTGCACATATCACACACAACCTTTTCAGCTTGGGCATTTGTCAGGCTTCCTTTCATATCTGCCCCTTTTTCTCAGAATGTTCTTGCTGATTTGTTTGTGTATAGGGTGGGGAAGTTGGTAAAATTAAACATACATTGACTATGTAACGCAGCAATACACTCTTGAGTATTTTTCCTAGAGAAATGAAAACTATGTCCACACAAAAACCTGCACATGATTGTTCAGAACAATTTTATGTGGAATAATCACAAACTGGAAAAAATTCAAATGTTCTTCATTGTGTAAATGGGTAAACACGTAGTGTATCCTCATAATGGAATCACTTAGCAATAAAAAAGGAAAGAACTATTGATAAAAACAACTTGGATGAAAATGTTTAGTTAAGTGAAAAAAGTAGACATGTCAAAACTAGTCGTTTAATAGTATTGTAATAATCCTAGGGTCCTGGTTTTGATCATATACTATGGTTATATGTAAGAGGTTATCACTAGGGAAAACTAGAGTACATGGGAATGCTCTGTACTATAATAATTCACAACTTCTTGTGAATCTGAAATTAATTTTTTAAAGTGTACAATACAGTTTTATAAACTCTAGTCACTGTACTCCAGAACTTATTCATCCTGCATAACTAAAACTTTGTACACTTTGACTAACCTTTCTCTGTACCCTAGCCCATTCCCCTCCCATACTGTCCCCTGGCAACAACCATTCTGCTCTGCTTCTAAAGAGTTCAACTTCTTAGATTCCACACAAACGTAATATCATGTAATATGTCATCTGTTTCTGTCTTATTTCACTTAGCATAATGTCCCCCAAATTCATTCATATTATCACAAATGACAGAATTTCCTTTGTTTTAAAGACTGAGTAAGTATTCCATTGTGTATATATACCATATATTCTTTATATTTTTATCTGTTGACTGGCCCTTAGGGTAATCTGTTGACTGACCCTTAGGCTATTATGAACAGTGCTGCAGTAAATTTGGAGTGCAGGTGTCTCTTCACACTAGATATTTCATTTTCTTTGAATATTTACCCAGTTGTCAGATTGATGTATCAAACAGTAATATTTTAAATTTTTTTAATAATCTACGTACTATTTACCATGACTATACTAACTTACATTCTACCAACAGTATAAAGGTTTCTTTCTTCCATATCCTCACCAATAGTTTTTGTTTTTAACTTTCTTTATAATATCCATCCTAGTAGGAATGAGATAATATCTCATTGTGGTTTTACTTTTCATTTCTCTGATTATTAGTAATGTTGAACATTGTTTTCTTATACCTGCTGTTGTATGTCTATTTTTGGCAGAGGAGAGGCTAGAGACTGAACTCAAGGCCTATTAAGCAAGCACTCTACCACTGAGCTACACCCCAGTTCTGTGTGTCTTCTTTGGAAAAATATCTATTCAGGTCCTTTCCTGATTTTTTTAAAATATTTTTTTTTAGTTGTAGACAGACACAATTCTAAATACATATGTACCTAATAACAGTTTCACACACATGATAACTGTCATTCTGACTGGTGTGAGATGAAATCTTAGAGTAGTTTTGATTTGCAAAAAAAAAAATAAGTTTTTTTCCATTACGGGAATTGAACTCAGGGGTGCACTACCAGACAACTCTTTATTTATTTATTTTTTAATATTTTTAAATTATAGATGGATACCTTTATTTTACTTACTTATTTTTATGTGGTGCTGAGGATTGAACCCAGTGTCTCACATGTGCTAGGCAAGTGCTCTATCACCAAGCCATAATCCCAGCCCCTGCCTTTGCTGATTTTTATCAGTTTTGTTTGTTGCTAATGAGTTGACATATATTTATATTGAGTTCTTAATATATTTTTGCATTTTAACCCTTTAAGAGATGCACAGTTTGCAAATATTTTTTCCCATTCCATAGGTTGTCTCTTGGCTTTGTTATTTCCTTTGCTATGCAGACATTTTTAGTTCACTGCAATCCTACTTGTTGGTTTTTGCTTTTGTTGCCTGTGCTTTTTCAGTCATATCCAAAAAAGAATTATTTCCCATACTTTGTCAAGAAGGATTTTCCTTGTTTTCTCCTAGTTGTTTTATAGCTTAAGTCATTAATCCATTTTAGTTGATTTTTTGTTGATGATGTAAGATAGGGATCCAGTTTCATTTTTCTTCATGTGGATATCTAATTTTTCCATTGCCGTTTATTGAAGAGACTACCCTATTCCTGTTTGTTCTTGGCACCTTTGTCAAAGATCAGTTGACTATAAATCCTGGATTTATTTTTGGGCTCTCTAATTTATTCCTTTGGTCTATATGTCTCTTTTCTCTGAGTGTATTTTTATGTATGTTCACCCTTTTCATTTTCTCTTTTGTAAATTGCCTGTTTATATTCTGTCCTTCATTTCTCTTCTTTTGATTTTTTTAAGTAAATTTGTACATTAGCAGTAGTGTTTACATTATCACATTTGTATCTTCTGTCACGTGCACTTTCTTTTTTTTTTCTTTTTGGTACTGAGGATTGAACTCAGGAGTACTTGACCACTGAGCCTCATCCCCAGCCCTATTTTGTGTTTTATGTAGAGACAGGGTCTCACTGAGTTGTTTAGCACCTCACTGGCTTTGAACTGGTGAGTCTCCTGTCTCAGCCTCCTAAAGTGTTGGGATTACAGGCATGCGCCACCACACCTGGCTCACGTACACTTTCTTTTACTTAAAAATTACTTTTCCCTTAAAACTGTTAGACTTCTCTGTTTTGCATCAATAGGAGGTTATCGCTCTAAATCATCAGTATTCTAGATTTTCTCTTAATACTTTTATGTGTATGTGTTTTTTTTATAACTGGATAGTTAGTTATATATTTGAAACAAGGAAACATTTGCACAAATTAAATAACAGTTTAAGAACCTGTATAATTTTTAACTCTTTTCTGTTCTTCTGGTCTATGTTTTTATTATAATGGCTTTTTAATGGTGATAAGATCTGGTAAGACTAGTTCCAAATTCTTTTTTATTATTCACATATTCTTCCATGTAAACATTGATATTATTTTGTCCTCCTTAAAAAAGCAATTTTTTTTTTCCATGATGGGAATTGAACTCAGGGGTGCACTACCAGACAACTCTTTTTATTTATTTATTTTTTAATATTTTTAAATTATAGATGGATACAATATCTTTATTTTATTTATTTATTTATTTTTATGTGGTACTGAGCATCAAACTCAGTGCTCACATGTACCAGGTGAGCACTCTACCACTGAGCCATAATCCCAGCCCCCTTTTTATTATTTTATTTTGACACAGGGCCTCACTAAATTGCTGGCTGGCCTCCATCTTGGGATTCTACTGCCTTAGCCTACCAAATCGCTGGAATTACAGTCATGCACCACCACGCCTGGCTAAAAAGTATACATATATTTTAAACTGTTGTTAAATTTTTAAGTTAATTTAGAAAGGTGGACAATTGCTATGCCATTACAGAATTTGTGAAGTAAGAGATTAATACTGCATGACTTACGATATTATGATAAATTCATGTTTAAAATTTAATTATTGAGCTGGGAAGAGTGCAGTGATGTTTAACAAATAGTTGCATGTGCAAGGCCCTAGGTTCAATTCATAGTTCCACAAAATAAAATAAAATTTGATTCACTGCTGCTATTTTTATCTGTACTTTAGTGGCTGCCATTGGAGTAGTAGCCTCAGAGGAACTTGCAGGGGCAGCAGTGTGCTAGATCTCTATGAAACAATGAAGAGCATGTCACATTTTTATGTAATTAATTGGAAGAGTTTCAGTAGTTAATATTTTGTTTTTCAAGGACACAATAGTGATTCTACATGGAAGAAAAAGGATTTATTCTATACATTGAGATTATGGAAATTTTAAACTTTTAACCCTTCTTTTTGTTCTTTACATTCAGAAGCGATTATTGGAAGCCATGGAGACATGTAACCACTCCCTCAAAAAGGAAGAGAGGAAAAGAAACCAACATAGTGAGTGTCTAATGTGCTGGTACGATAGAGACACGGAGTTTACCTACCCTTCTCCATGGCCAGAAAAGTTCCCTGCCATAGAACGATGTTGTACAAGGTGAGGTTATGTGGTAATTTTTCAACAACAAAGAGCCCTCTGACACTAAAATATCTATTGTGGAGAATTAACAAATAGTTTATGACAGACTCAATTGATAATTAATGAGCTGGGTGTGGTGGCATGTGCCTGTATTGCCAGCAGCTCAGAAAGCTGACGTGTAAGAATGACTTGAGCCCAGGAGTTTGATACCAGTCTAGGCCACATAGCAAGGCCCTGTCTCAAAAAACAAAACATAATTAAATGGATTTTATCCAACTTGCCAAGGATCACAGTATCTCTAACCCTTATTCCTGTATTTCTCCACTTTGGTCAGATTCTACCCTCTTCTGTTAAAATTTTATATTTTTTCTTCCTAATGTATGTCTCTGCCCATTGTCTCACTGTAGAGGATTTTTGTTTTAAATTTTTGTTTTCATTATCAGTATCTCTGCTGCCAGCATTATCTGATGTGCTATAACTTGGCCTCTTGTACCACCAACCACCCAACTAGAAAGAAGAAACATAAAAGACCCACTCTTATTTTATTACCTCAAACCCATTTTTTCTCTTCTTAATTAAAATGCCTGTTTTGTTTTCCCTCTTTTCTTTTTTGGTACTGGGGATTGAACCCAGAGAGGTTTACTACTGAACTACATTTTATTGTTCTTATTTTTCATTTTGAGACAAGGTCTCACTCAGCTGTTTAGGCTGGTCTCAAACTTGGTGATCATTTTGCCCCAGTCTCCCAAGTCTGTGGGATTACAGGCATATGCCACTTATCTGGAGTTTTGTCCCTTATCTTCCCTGCAAATAATCTATCCCGAAGCTATTTGAGTTGCAAATAAAGTGAACATCTCTCAGTTGTAATATTTCCTCTTGTTAAAGCAAGTAGAACTAGTTATTATAAAATGTTAATTTTTCACCTCAGATTTTGAGACATGAAAGGTACAGAGATTTGTGTTATGCTTTATACTTTATTTTATAAATCAATTATACATATAGTTTTAATTGTTTGGGGAAAAATCCTCTACTTACAGGCATGGTTGTATCTAGACCAGTAACAACAGAGAAGCTAGCATATCCTGCTCAGTATTTTCTTTGTCTTAAACAACTAATTGTCATTTACTTCTCTGTCAGAATGATTCTTGTGAAATAATTAAGGGAAAGTTGAAAAACTGTAATTGCTTGTAATGTTTGAATTTTAAATCAAATACCTTGATTTATTTTCTAGGTACAAAATAATATCATTAGATGCTTGGCGTGTGGACATAAACAAGAACAAAATAACCAGGGTTGACCAGAAGGCATTATATTTCTGTGGATTCCCTACTCTGAAACACATCAAACATAAAGTCAGTGGCTATTTAATTCAGAACTTTTTCACTTTATTAAATGTGAACTGCTTATGGAGAAAGAATTAAAACTAAATTCTTTGAATTCTTTTAAAGTTTTTTTTGAAAAAAAGTGGTGTTCAAGTATTCCAGCAAAGCAGTCGTGGAGAAAACATGATGTTGGAAATCTTAGTGAATATAGAATCAGATGAACTTGTAAGTACTTCCTTCATTATTTATTAGGTGCTTACTATGCATAAAAATGTTTGTAGTTAAGAAGGTATTTACCAACGATGTATAATGTACTGTAACTCCAGAAGTTCCCATTCTAAATACAGATGAAACAAGGAAACATTTGTACAAATTAAATAACAGTTTAAGAACCTGTATAATTGTAGCACAGTGAGCAAAAATGTGCACCAGGAACTTTGGAAAGGAGATAAACTATACAAGCCAAAGGTTAAGTACAGACTTGTAGATGAAAATAGTCTTGATCTAGGTGCAAAAGACATTAGGGCAAAGAGGAGAAAAGGAGGGGAAAGACAGGCTAGTTGAAGGAAATATCATGAACTGGGAATTTTTAGTCAAAAATAAGTATGATAAATTGTGTTATTATTTTTAACCTTTTTGAATGTCTGAAATATTTAATACTTTTTCTTATTTAAGATTAAATGTGATAAAATTGACAAGGAATAAATTTGACTGAAACTAAATAAACTTGAGGACTTGTGGGAAATAAAGGATAAGGTTGAAAAAAAAAAGATTGAGTCCAGATTATTATAGAGGATCTTGAATATCACACTAAGAAGTTTGGAGTTTCATGTTTTTTGTTTTTTCCCATGACTATCATATTGAAATCAATATTTTTATAAAGATTAATTTGGTAATATTATCATAGACTAAATTGCACAAAAGAGCAATGGAAGAAAATGGGAAAGTGCAGGTTCAGAGACTGTAGCATTGCATTTAGGAGATAAGGGCCTAAACTGTGGAAGTGGCAATAGATTAGATGAGCAAGATAAAATAAAATGGACAAGTTTTATTATTTGTTCAAATACAGAGGATGAAAAGAGAAAGAAAACAGTAGATATCACTGAACTATCTAAGCTAATCAACTAGGGAATAATTGTAGTTTACTGGATAGAAAAGTTAAAATAGAAGAATTGCTGGTTTAGGGTGATTAATGATGGATATTGATGGCATTTTATGGTGATACTAGGATATTTAACTGGAGCTGCTTTGCCAGCCTTTCTTAAGCAATGTTTCACAAGTGATAAAAGCCCTAATGCCCTAAGGCATTCATTGTATGCAATAAATTAACTTATTTTCCAGTGCATTTAGAGTGATGTTACTTATGAACCATCCTTAGGAAAATTCAGAAAATAGTTAAGTCATTTTTGTGTGTGTATTGTAGTTTAGATGAAAAAATTCAGTTAAGAAAGGCTGCTTAGGGCTGGGGTTGTGGCTCAGTGGTAGAGCGCTCACCTCGCGTGTGTTAGGCACTGGGTTCGATCCTTAGCACCACATAAAAATGAATAAAATAAAATTTTTATGTCCATCTACAGCTAAAAGACAAAACAAAAGGCTGCTTATTTACAGTTGAATGCCTAGAGCTAGAGCAAAGAAAGATAAAAGTTCTGCAAGCTGTCAACAGAGAATTGATAGATTAGGCCTTGAGACTCATTTCCTCAAAGAAAAGGTCCAGCAAGCATTCATGGTCTCAACACAAAGAAACACCCACAGTTATATATGGCGCAAAAGAACAATTTCAAGTAACATAGTGAGCCTGGCTACCTATTAGGCTGTAACAGGAAGATCTCAAGTTTGAGGCCATCCTGAACAACTTATCAAGACTCTGTCTCAGAATAAAATTTAAAAGGTCTGGAGATGTAGCTCATTGATAGAGTGTTTGCCTAGCATGCATAAAACCCTGGGTTCAATACCCATTGCCATAGTGGGAGAAAAAGAACAAAGTAGCATGGTAGAAACAAAAGAATGATTCCCAAGTTAAATAGTATCACACAGACATGGAACAGGGGCCGTATGTGTCCTACGTTAGAAGGAAAATAAAAACTAAAACCAGGTCTTTAAATTTGAGCATTGATGTTGGCCCTGGAGAATTCCATTCCAGTAGATTGGTGAAGGCAGAAGTTCAATTCCTACAGACTAGACTAATGCTAGATAAATAGGATATATCAATAGCAGGTACAAAGCCCTTGAACAAAGCGTTTCTCTCGTAGCAAAGAGGGCTAGAAACAACTGTATATAGAGAAGAGGCATCTCATCAAGCAAAAGCCATACAAAGAAGGAAGGTAGAGCTAATGGAGAAGGAAGTGACAAAGCACTGTAGCAGAAAAAGATGTTTATGATAACAGGACCCCATAGGAA
Source organism: Geosciurus inauris (assembly GCA_004024805.1). NCBI lineage: Eukaryota > Metazoa > Chordata > Mammalia > Rodentia > Sciuridae > Geosciurus > Geosciurus inauris. The sequence continues at coordinate 88,399 of PVHX01005090.1, read as the reverse complement.
GTGATAAAGGGTTTCATCTGACCTTAAATGAAAGAATTAATCTAGGAAAAGAGGATACTCTCTTCAAAAATAAAAGGATGGAAGAATAAAATAGAAATAGATGTTTAAAAGGGAAAAGGATAATTGAGGGAACCTACTTCTAATGTTGAAACTTTTTTTTCATTTAAATAGTTATTTTCTATGTTCATTTTAACAAATATCCAAGTATCAAAATTAAGTTACTAGAAGAAGCCTCGAAAATCATCTGTATTGTTAAAGAAATATTTGTTAAAAATGATTAAGGATAATAAGCCAAAAAAAGGAATGAAAATTTATATTTAAACTTAAGTTTCTACCACAAAGTTGTTCTCTATATGTACCAATTAAATAATAAAGCTTCTTTTTAAAACTAGAATGTTTACTTAAGTTATTTTTATACACAATATATTCTGCATTTCACAGTTTACAAAAGCTTTTGTATGTATTCTTTTCTTTTACTGTTAACATTGCAAGGAGACATTATTCCTTCTTCTCATAAAAGAAAACGGAGTCTCAATGGGATTAAATAATTTGCCTAAGATTTTTATAGCTAAAAAAGAAGTAGAACCCAAATTTGGAACTGTCTCCTGACTTCTAGTCTAATTTTTTTCTCATTATACCCCCATAAACTGAAAGAAGATCCTATTTCTTAGATTCTGTTTTAAATATTTGACTGTTGATATAAAGCAATGAATAGCCCCTTTCTAGACATTTCTGCTGTTCTTTTCACTTTTCTCAATTACTATTAGAAAAACAAGCAAGACACTTATGAATCTAATGGGTAGCATCATAGAATTTCACTAGTGAGTGGAATTTTGTAACATAACTAATCCAACTTGTTCATTTTACAAAAAATTTTAAAACTTACTGGAAAATTTTGCCTGTATAAAGTTTTCTCTTGGACCTACAGCATGAATTAACTTTTATGCTTTCACTTTAAGAGTGTAGAAAATATAGCTTCATCAGTGCTTGGAAAGTCTGTCTTTGTTAATTGGCCTCACCTTGAAGAAGCGAGAGTTGTGGCTGTATCAGATGGCGAAACTAAGTAAGATTTGATTTATAATTTCTCTGACATACTTGATTTTTATTGATTCAGTTTTTTAAACTGATAAAATATTGTAAAAGTATTTACACTATAGTGAAAAATTAATCATACCACTTGAAGTTCAACTGCTTTGACATTTTATTTTATATACCCCTTGAGATATTTTAAGTGCATGTTATTTTTTTCCATTTGCCTTCTTTTCCTCTTAAAACCTTAGAGATTCTATATGCTAATTCTCTCCTATCAGTGGTTATTGTTATAGTATTTAGCAAATGTATTTCTCCTTATAAGAATGAATAATATATAATCTTACTTTTACCATGCTCTTCATAGGCTTCATTTAAATAATACATTAATCTTTTAAAACACATACCTTCTTTTTTATTTATTTATTTTCTTTATTTTTGCATTACTGGGGTTGAACTCAGGCAGGGCACTCTACTACTGAGTTACTTCTCCAGGCCTTATTATTTTGAGACAAAGTCACACTAATTTTCCTAGACTGTCCTCACACTTGCATTCCTCCTGCCTTAGCCTCAACTTGTAGAGTATTGGGGATTACAAGCATGTGCCCCCAGCTCCTCAAGTTCACAGTCACTTTTTTTTCTTGCATGGCTTTTTTTCCTCCACATTTTTTTTTATTAGTGCATTATAATTTTACATAATGGTGGAATTAGTTGTTACGTATTCATACATGCACACAATATACTTTGGCCAGTATCACTCCCCAGCACTTCCTTCCCCTCTCCTCCCACCATCAGTCATTTCATGAAAGAATATGTAGGTAAATTTCTCTTTGTCATTTTTGATCATTAATTATTTCCTGTAATCCTTCTCCTCCTGATTTCTTGTTCTTTTGTTATTTTTCATGTGGCTAGAACTTTCTGAAACAAACTTTTTCAGAAAAAATGGGTTGGTTTTATGTTTTCTGGGTTATTACATGTCTAGACTATTTTTTCTGTTTTCTTCATGTGTGAGTTTAGAATTTTAGAGGCTCAGTCCTTTTTCCTTTTCCCTTATCTCAGCATACATATTCTCTATTGTGTTCTGTTGTATACTGTTGATGAAAAGTCAATGCCAGTGTGATTTTTTTTTTTTACCTCTGTTAGTATCTGCTTTTTTATATGAAATCTTGAGAATTCTTTTCGAATCATCAAAATTCAGTTTTCCTACCTTTTCAGTGTAGTCCATGTTGTTGTTATTATTTTTTTATGCTTTTGGTGAAATATCTTGGACCTCTTCACTTATTCTTAGGTCACAAAGACTTTAATATTTTCTTTGAAAAGTTCTGTAGTTTTACCTTCTTTTACATTAAGTCAAAGGTATTATTTTGTATTAATTTTTATATAATGTATGAGATTTAGATCTAGTTTTGTATATTTGCCTATGAATATTCAGTTCCTGCAGGCATTTGGTAAAAAATCTATTCCTCCACTGGATTGATTTTGCATCTTTGTGAAAAGTCCCTTGGAGCCTGGCATGGTGGCACATACCTATTACATACCTTCAGCTACTCAGGTGGCTGAAGTGGGAGAACTACATGACCAAGGCCAGCCTGGATAATCTAATAAGACTCTGTCTCAGAATTTAAAAAATGAAAAAGGGCAGGGATATGCTTACTATTTCTCTAACATATGTGAGGTCCAGGGTTCAATCTTCAGTGCTGCAAAAAAGTCAGTTCATCCCAGTGGTTTAAGAGGCTGAGGCAGGAGGATTGCAAGTTCAAAGCTAGCCTCAGGAACTTAGCAAGGCTCTCAACAATTTAGCTAGACCCTGACCCAAAATGAGAAAGGACTGGAGATGTGGCTCTGTGGTTAAGTGCTCTTGGGTTCAATCCCCAGTATTAGGGGGTGGGTGGGAAAGGTCGAGTATATTTGTATGCATCTTTTCTAGGTTCTCTATTTCTTTGATATATTGTATTCTATTTTTATGCCTATACCACACACTATCTTGATTACAATAGCTGTATAGAAAATCTTAACATCAAAGAGAGTGATTTCTTCAACCTTATTTTTCACTTTCAAAATCGTTTTAATTATTCTAGGTTTTTTGCCTTTCTGTATAAATTTTAGAATAAATTGTTATGTATGTATAAAAAGTCGTGGAGGGAGTTTTTAGAAATTTCGCTAAATCTCTAAATCAGTTTGGGGAGATTTGACATCTTTATAATATTGAGTCTTCTAATCCATGAACACATATTTTTCTTTCTTTATTTAAATCTTTGATTTTTTTCATCAGTGGTTTAGTTTTTTTATTACACAGGTCAGATACACATATTGTTATATTTATACCTATATGTTTAATTTTTCTTGGAGTGACTATAAATGCTTTGTTTTGTTTTTTAATGAGTTGAGGTTTCTGCTTCCCAAGGGACTATAAGGCATATGCCTCTGCACCCAGCCTTGAATTTTTTAGAAGTCCTTCTATAATTTATGTTATAGCTTTAAAAAAGGAGACTTTCTTTAAATGCTATTGTACTATGCAGAAACTTTTTCACTTTGTAAATTCAAATTCATACTGTTAGAGCTCTATATTAAAGCATAAATTTGGAGTTAAATACTTTTTATTTTAATTTTTAAGATTTTACTTAGAAGAACCTCCAGGAACACAGAAGCTTTATTTGGGAAGGACTGTGCCACCATCTAGAGTGATCCATCTTGGAGACAAAGAACAATCTAACTGGACAAAAGAAGTACAAGGAATTTCAGAACAGTAAGTGTTGTAAAAAGAATTTAACATCCCAGAACCAAAATTTTAAATGTATTCATTCTCTAGTTTATTTCCCACTTACCACAGTAGTTATTCTGAATACTTACTGTCCTCATCCTGTGTTCTGAAGAAAATAATGAATCCTAGTTTAAAATAATATCTGGTTCACAACAGTTACAGCCTTTACCAGTTTGTCACTAAAATACTTAATGAAATACAGGGAAAAAATGAAATAATATCATCACTTAATGCTAGAAATAACTCAATATGTTGCCTGTATTTGAGTGCTATTTCCACTAACCATAAGGTCCTTGAGTTTCTTGGCCACATGTAAGTAATGAAAATAGTAAGGAAGACCCTCTTTGTTCATCTTCATTATCTCCCTGTTCCTCCCGTCTCTCTCTACCACATCCTTATACAGTTTAGAAATGTATCCTATAACTTCTAACCAAACGAGAACCTGGCCATCCTTGCAGTGCTGATTTTCCAGATCACTATAGTGCTTTGTGTCCCATGATCCCACCCTAACAACATCTCTTTATCCAAATACTGGAAATCTCAAAACCAAAACAGAATAATAGAGACCAGCAAGAAATTGTGTTGTAAATGTATATACATCAGCAGTCCTGTTTAATGTATAAGAAAATCCATTAATAAATTTGAGGGGAATTCAAGGATACTTATGTATAATTCGAGAGCTAATCATATGCTTAATTAACCCTTACTCAAAGGTGAGTAAGAAAGAAAAAGTTATACAGACCATTCAGCATTAAAGCACATAAACACAGGTCTCAAGAGATACAGGTAGAATATCTTCACTTCTCAAGAATATAAATTAGATAACCTTGCCATAACTTACATCATTCTGAATTTTCTTATTTTTTACATAAATGAAACCATAATACACTGTGTGATTAATACGTCTTTCCTTAGATATATTAAATGTGTATGCTCTGTAAGGGTAAGAAACATATCTGCTTTTGTCACCACTTTATTCTAATTTTTTGGCTAGTACCTGTGTACTCAGTAATTGAAGGAATATATTGTCTTGGTCAAGAGTGTTTTAATTGGAAAAAAAAGAAACTCATTCATATACTTCAGGTGAAAGAATTTAGTTTAGTTTTTTTTTCATATATTCACCATATTGATATTTGAGTACCACTGCTGCTAGGTACAGTAGATACTATAATGAATAAAAACATGTAGTCTCTACATTCATGAAACTTACAGTGAGTGGATGGGGATATATATTAACATGCAAATTTTTTTTTTTTTTTTTGCAGATTTTCAAACTGCAGTATGATAATTGATTTAGGTACATGCAGATATGGAATGAGAGAAACAGATAAATTTATAGGAAATTTGTTGGATAACTTGTATTTCTGGCTAAGATGATGTGACTTCCTTCAGAACCATTCTTACGTCGAGAACTATTATGAAAATATATATGTAATATATTGTTACATATTATGTAATATATATAATAATTTTGTGTGTATTACATAATATATAATATATGATACATATATTTATGTGTAGTCACACATAAAATTTAATAATATGATTATTATAAGGAGATCAATAGATGGTCTGAATAATAATATGAGTATACTAAAATCAATGAACTAAAAGATAAAGCTGAGAAGTTCCCCCAGCAAATAGTACAAAAGCACAAAGAAATTAAGAGTATAGACAGAATTTATAGAATCTGTCTGATTCTTTTAAACAGAGAAAATGGAAAAGAGATATGAATATATCCCTTAAATTAAGAATCATTAAATGTTTTAGATCAGAAACCTGCAAACTTTTCCATTAAGGCCAGGTAGTAAATATTTCATGCTTTATAGACTTGATGTCTGTCACATCTACTCAACTCTGCCATTGTAGCACAAAGCAGCCATAGTACGTAAATGATGACTATGTTCCAATAAAAGTTTCTTTTAAAAAGTAGAAGACAGTCTGGGTTTGATCCATTGCTGTCATTTGCACACCCCTGCTTTAGAGTGAAGACTCACCTAATGGACATAAACTAATCTGCTTTCTCTATGAATTTAATTATTCTGGCTGTTTCGTATAAACAGAATCATATAATATGTGGTTTTTGTGTCTGATTTCTTTCCCTTAGCATGTTTTTGAAGTTCATACACATTGTCACATTTATTGGTGTTTGTTTCTGGTTGTGGCTGAATGATATTCCATTGTATAGGTTTAGCACCTTTTGTTTATCCATTTATCTTATTGATTTTTTTTATTGATTTAGATTTTTTATTTATTTAAGTTTTTTCCTCTTTTGGCTATTATGAATAGTACTACTATGCACATTTGTTTACTATGAAGTATTTGAGTACCTATTTTCAGTTTTGGAGAGTAGACACTTAGAATTGCTGGGTTTTTTGGATTTTTTAAAAATTCTTTTTTAGGAATACATGACAGTAGAATGTATTTTGACATGTCTTACATACATGGAGTATAACTTCCCATTCTTGTGGTTGTACATGAATGTTTACAGTGGTCGTGTATTCATATATGAACCTAGGAAAGTTATGTCCAATTCATTCTACTGTCTTTCCCATTCCCATCCTTCCCTCCCTTCCCGCCATCCCCCAGCCTCCAGTTAGGTGAACCTCTGCACCTATTGTGAGTCAGCATCCACATATCAGAGAGAACATTTGGCCTTTGTTTTGGGGGGATTGGCTTATTTTGCTTAGCATGATATATTCCAGCTCCATCCATTTACCCGCAAATGCCATGATTTGATTCTTCTTTATACCTGGGTAATATTCCATTGTGTATATATAACACATTTTCTTTATTCATTCATCTGTTGAAGGGCACCTAGATTGGTTCTATGGCTTAGCTATCATGAATTGAGCTGCTATGAACATAAATGTAGCCACATCACTGTAGTATGCTGATTTTAAGTTTTTTGGGTATATGCTGAGAAGTAGGATAACAGTCAAATGGTGGTTCCGTTCCAAGTTTTCTGAGGAATCTCCATACTGCTTTTCAGAGTGGTTGCACCAATTTTTAGTCCCACCAGCAGTATGTGAGTGTACATTTTTTCCCACATCCTCACCAGCATTTATTGTTGCTTTTATTTTTGATAACTACCATTCTTTTTTTTATTATTCGAATTAGGTATACATGACAGCAGAATGCATTTTGATTCATTGTAAACAAATGGAGTGCAACTTTTCATTTCTTTGGTTGTACCCAATATAGAGTCACACCATAAGTGCAGTCATACATGTACCTAGGGCATTGATGTCTATCTCATTCCACCATCTTTCCTGCCCCGATGTCCCCTCCCCTCCCCTCCCTCGCCATTGACCAAAGTTTCTCCATTCTTCCCATGCCCCCGCCCACATTGTGGATCAGTATCCACTTACCAGAGAGAACATTTGGCCTTTGGTTTTTTGGGATTGGCTTACTTTGCTTAGCATGATATTCTCCAACTTCATTCATTTACCTGCAAATGCCATAATTTTATTCTCTTTCAATGCTGAATAATATTCCATTGTGTATGTGTGTGTATAACAGTTTCTTTATCCATTCATCTATTGAAGGGCGTCTAGGTTGGTTCCACAGTTAGGCAATTGTGAGTTGAGCTGCTATAAACATTGAAGTACCTGTGTCACTGTAGTATGCTGTTTTTAAGTCCTTTGGGAATAGACCAAGGAGTGGGATAGTTGGGTCAAATGGTGGTTCCATTCCACATTTTCCAAGGAATCTCCATACTGCTTTCCAGATTGGTTGTACCAATTTGCAGTCCCACCACCAATGTATGAATGTGCCTTTTCCCCTACATCCCCACTAACACTTATTGTTGTTTGTATTCTTGACAACCACCATTCTGACTGGCAGTGAGATGAAATCTTAAGAGTAGTTTTGATTTTCATGTCTCTAATGTATTCATATATTTCTTGATCGATTATCTTCTGAGAAGTGTCTGTTGAGCTCCTTAGCTCATTTGTTGATTGGGTTGTTTGTTTTTTTGGTGTTAAGTTTTTTGAGTTCTTTATATACCTTGGAGATCAGTGCTCTATCTGATGTGTGTGTGGCAAAAATTTGCTCCCAGAATGTAGGCTCTCTGTTCACCTCATTGATAGTTTCTTTTGCTAAGAAGAAGCTTTTTAAGCTTCTTAAAGCTTTTTAGTTTAAGTCCATCCCATTTATTGATTCTTGCTTTTATTTCTTGTGCTATAGGAGTCTTGTTAAGGAATTCGGGGCCTAATCCAACATGATGAAGATTTGGACCTACTTTCTCCTCAATTAGGTGCAGGGTCTCTGGTCTAATTCCAAGGTCTTTGATCCACTTTGAGTTTTCTGCGTGGTGAGAGATAGGGGTTTAGTTTTATTTTGCTGCATATTGATTTCTAGTTTTCCTAGCACCATTTGTTGAAGAGGCTGTCTTTTCTTCAGTGTATGTTTTTGGCACCTTTGTCTAGTATGAGATAACTGTATTTTTGTTGGTTTGTCTCTATGTCTTCTATTCTGTACCATTGGTCTACATGTCTATTTTGGTGCCAATACCATGCCGGTTTTGTTACTATGGCTTTGTAGTATAGTTTAAGGTCTGGTATTTTGATGCCTCCTGCTTCATTCTTCTTGCTAAGGATTACTTTGGCTATTCTGGGTCTCTTATTTTTCCAAATGAACTTAATGATTGCTTTTTCTACTTATATGAGGAACGATGTTGGGATTTTAATGTGAATCGCATTGCATCTGTATAGCACTTTTGGTAGTATAGCCATTTTGATAGTATTGATTTTGCCTATCCAAGAGCATGGGAGAACTTTCCATCTAAGATCTTCTTCAATTTCTCTATTTAGTGTCCTATAGTTTTCATTGTAGAGGTCTTTCACCTCTTTTGTTAAATTGATTCCCAAGTATTTTATTTTATTTTTTTTTTGAGGCTATTATAAATAGGGTAGTTTCCCTAATTTATCTTTCAGAGGATTCATCACTGAATGTATAGAAATGCATTTGATTTATAGATATTGATAGATATTGATATATATAGATATTATATAGATATTATATCCTGCTACTTTGCTGAATTCGTTTATTAATTATAAAAGTTTTCTGGTGGAATTTTTTGGATCCTCTAAGTATAGAATCATGTCGTTGGCAAATAATGATAATTCTTTTCCTATTCGAATCCCTTTAATTTCTTTCATCTAATTGCTCTGGCTGGTGTTTCAAGGACTCTGTTGAATAGCAGTGGTGAAAGAGGGCATCCCTGTCTTGTTCTTATTTTTAGAGGGAATGCTTTCAGTTTTTTTCCATTTGGGATGATGTTGGTCTTCCATTCAGCATAGATAGCTTTTACAAAGTTGAGGTATATTCCTTTTATCTCTGGTTTTTCTAGTGTTTTGAACATGAAGAGGTGCTGTATTTTGTCAAATGCTTTCTCAGCATCTATTGAGATAATCATATGATTCTTGTTTTTAATTCTATTGCTGTGATGAATTATGTTTATTGATTTCCATCTGTTGAACCAACCTTGCATACCTGGGATGAAATCCACTTCATCATGGTGCACTATCTTTTTAATATGTTTTTGTTTGCAATTTGCCAGAATTTTATTGAGAATTTTTGCGTCAATGTTCATCAGGGATATTGGTTTGAAATTTTCTTTCCTTGATGTGTCTCTGGTTTTGGAATCAGGGTGATAGTAGCCTCATAGAATGAGTTTGGTAGGCTTCCCTCCTTTTCTCTTTCATGGAATAATTTGAAGAGTATTGGTATTAATTCTTCTTTGAAGGTCTTATAGAACTTGGCTGAGAATCCATCTGGTCTTGGGCTTTTCTTGATTAGTAAGCTTTTGATGGCGTCTTCTATTTCCTTGCTTGAAATTGATCTGTTTAAGTTGTATATGTCCTCCTGATTCAGTTTGGGCAGATCATATGCCTCTAGAAATTTGTCAGTGTCTTCTGGATTTTCTCTTTGACTAGAGTATAGATTTTCAAAATAGTTTCTAATTATCTTCTGTATTTCAGTAGTGTTTGTCATGATATTTCCTTTTTCATCTTGAATTTTAGTAATCTGAGTTTTCTCTCTCCTTCTTTATGTTAGGGTGGCTTAGGGTTTATCAATTTTATTTATTTTTTCAAAAAACCAGCTTTTTGTTTTGTCAGTTTTTTTGAATTGTTTCTTTTGTTTCAATTTCATTGATTTCAGCCCTGATTTTAATAATTTCCTGTCTTCTACTCCTTTTGGTGTTGATCTGTTCTTTTTTTTTTTTTTTTTTTTTTTTTTTTTTTTTTTTTTTTTTTTTTTTTTTTTTTTTTTTTTTTTTTTTTTTTTTTTTTTTTTTTTTTTTTTTTTTTTTTTTTTTTTTTTTTTTTTTTTTTTTTTTTTTTTTTTTTTTTTTTTTTTTTTTTTTTTTTTTTTTTTTTTTTT
>PVHX01005090.1:0-78122 GCA_004024805.1 Geosciurus inauris | reverse complement strand
CAGTGTCTTTATTTTATTGCTTTATATGTGGTGCTCATCTGTTCTTCTTTTTCTAGAGCTTTGAGATGTAATATCAGGTAGTTTATTTGTTGACTTTTTGTCCTTTTAATGTATGAGCTCAGTGCAATGAAGTTCTTCTTAACACAGCCTTCCTAGTGTCCCAGAGACTTTGATATGTTTTATTGGAGTTCTCATTTACCTCTAAGAACTTTTTTTATCTCCTCCCTGATGTCTTCTGTATCCATGTGTCATTCAATAGTGTATTATTTAGTCTCTGGGTGTTGGAGTAGTTTCTATTGTTTATTTCATCATTGATTTCTAATTTCATTCCATTATGGTCTGATATAATGTATTATCTCTATTTTTTTTTTTTTTGTATTTGCTAAGACTTGCTTTGTGGCATAACATAGGGTCTGTTTTAGAGAAGAATCCATGTGCTACCGAGAAAAAAGTGTATTCACTTGTTGATGGATGAAATATTCTGTATATGTCTGTTAATTCTAAATTATTGATTGTATTATTAAGTTCTGTGGTTTCTTCGTTTAGTTTTTGTTTAGAATATCTGTCCAGTGGTAAGAAAGGTGTGTTAAAGTCACCCAGTATTATTGTGTTGTGGTCTATTTGATTCTTGAAATTGAGAAGGGAGTGTTTGATATACGTGGATGCTCCATTGTTCGGTGCATAGATTTATGATTGTTAGTCTTGTTGATGTATGATTCCCTTAAGCAGTATGAAATTACCTTCTTTATCACTTCTAACTGTCTTTGTTTTGAAGTCCATGTTATCTGATATGAGGATGGAAACCCCTGCTTATTTATGTGGTCCATGTGAGTGGTACATTTTTTCCCATTCTTTAATCTTCAGTCTATGGATGTCTTTTTCTTTTTTTTTTTTTTTTTTTAATTTTTTTTTTAGTTGTTGATGGATCTTTATTTTATTCATTTATTATTTATACGTGGTGCTGAGGATCGAACCCAGTACCTCACGCATGCCAGGCAAGCGCTCTACCACTGAGCTACAGCCCCAGCCCCTGGATGTCTTTTTCTATGAGATGAGTCTCTTGAAGGCAGCATATTGTTGGGTCTTTTTTTTTTTTAAATCCAATCTGCAATCCGTTTCTTTTAATTGATGAGTTTAGGCTATTAACATTCAAGGTTATTATTGAAATATGGTTTGCATTCCCAGTCATTTTGATTTACTTTCGGTTTTTAACTTGATCTGGTTTCTCCTTTGATTGGCTTTTCCTTGAGTGTAGTTCCTCCTTTTGCCAATTTTCCTTGTTGTTTTTCATTTCCTTCTCATGGAATATTTAGCCGAGAATGTTTAGCTTTCTCATTGTAAATTCTTTTAGCTTTTGGTTATCATGGAAAGTTTTTATTTCATCAAATCTAAAGCTTAATTTTGCTGAATATAAGGTTCTTGGTTGGCATCCATTTTCTTTCAGAGCTTGGTATATGTTATTCCAGGATCTCCTGGCTTTGAGGATCTGGGTTGAGAAATCTGCTGGGATCCAAATTGGTTTCTCTCTATATGTAATCTGAAACTTTTCTCTTGCAGCTTTTAAAATTCTATCCTTATTGTGTATGGTAGACATTTTCATTATAATGTACCTTGGTGTTCATCTGTTGTAGTTCTGTATATTTGTGTCCTATAAGCCTCTTGTATTTGATTTTCCAATTCATTCTTTATGTTTGGGAAATTTTCTGGTATTATTTCATTGAAGAGATTGTACATTCCTTTGGTTTTTATCTCTGTGCCTTCCTCTATCCTAATAAATCTTAGAGTTCGTCTTTTCATGTTATCCCATAATTCTTGAATGTTCTCTTTATGGTTTGTTACCATCTTCGCTGTGTTGTCAGCTTTATTTTCAAGATTATATATTTTGTCTTCATTGCCTGAGGATCTGTCTTCCAAGCGATCTAGTCTTTTGGTGATCCTTTTTATTGAATTTTTTATTTAGTTTGTTGTTTCCTTCAAGGATTTCTGTTTGTTTTTTTTTTAGAGTCTCTCTTTCTTGAAGTAATCTTTTGATACCTGTATTTGTTCTCTTATCTCTTTGTTGGATTGATCAATTGTTGCCTGTAATTGCTCTCTTACATTATTCTGTGCTTCACAGATCATTTTAATTATGTACGTTGTGAACTCCTTCTGACATTTTATCTACTGTGCTGTCAGCGGATTCTATTATTGTAGCATCTTGGTTTGTTTGGGGCACTTTCTTCCCTTGTTTTTTCATGTTCATATGTCTTCCTCTCTGGCAGTGCAGATCTGAGGTATTACAGTTTCTACCCTATAATCTTGTAGTGTCCCTCCAAGTTTCCAGTACCTCACCACTGGTGTAACCAGGCCTACAGGGACCTTGGTGATGGTTTTTCTGGTCCTAGCTGTCGTCTTTGGATGGAAGCAGGCCGGGATAGCCAGGCATTGGTAGATAGCATTGGACCATGGCATGGACGGTCTCCTCTGCATGACAGGCCAGGATCAGTCTGCTCCACCTCCTCCATGCATAGGGCTGGGGTCAGTCTCCATAATTGCCATTCTGACTGGAGTGAGAATTGCTCAGTTCTAAGGCAATTCTGTTTACCTTTTTGAGGAACTGTCAAACTGTTTTCCAAAGCGGCTGTACCATTTTACATTTTCATCCCCAGTGTATAAGTACTCCAATTTCTCTATATTCTCACCAGCACTTGTTTTCCTGTGTTGTAAGTATAGCCATCCTAGGGATCTAAAACATAGCAGTTTCTTATGGCTGTCTGATTTCTCATTTAACCACATAGACAGTGGAAGAAGTATCCACAGACTAAAATAAATACTGCATTAACTTAGGCATGCAGAAATGCTAGCATAGTTATTTGAAGTTTGTTTAAACATTGGATTATGAGTTGGTAGTCTGGATGATTGTCATCCTATGCTATATATGTTCTCACACATAGGCATATTTCTTTTTTGTTCTTTCTTTTAGTTACCTGAGAAGAAAAGGAATAATAATAAATGAAACATCTGCAGTTGTATATGCCCAGTTACTCACAGGCCGTAAATATCAAATAAATCAAAATGGTGAAGTTCGTCTAGAAAAACAGTGGTCAAAACAAGTTCTTCCTTTTGTTTATCAAACTATTGTCAAGGTAAGTCTCCATCAAGTTTTAGTTTCATCTTAATGTATATTATTATACATTATATAAAAAAGACTGACATTAATATTTATTTATAAATAGGTTAATTCAGCAATGTATAGTAGAGGTTATTTTTTAATATAACTTGCAAAATATGTTAATCTGTAGAAAAGTATTACATGCTTAGACACTCATTGTACACTCAGGAAATGTCTTTTGGGTTTTTTAGTTTGTTTGTTTTCAGTACTAGAGGTGAACCCAGGGGCACTCTACCATTGAGCTACATCCTCAGCCCTTTTGTTTTTTATGTTGAGACAGGGTCTTGCTAAGGTAATGAGAGTGACCTCAAACTTGGAATTATCCTGACTCAGCCTCCTGAATTGCTGGAATTAAAGACATGCACCACCATGCCAGCTTCTTTTGGGTATTTTTTAAGGACTTAATCTCTAAAAGAAAATTACAGCATTAGTTTTTACTCTTGCAGTTTAGATCCGTTTTCTTCAAAAATATTTCCCTTAAGCCAGGCGTAGTGGCTCACTTCTGTAATCCCAGCACTTTGGGAGGCTGAGACAGGAGAATCACCAATGGCGAGTCCCTAAGCAACTCAGTGAGACCCTGTCTCTACATAAAACACAAAAGAGGGCTAGGGATATAGCTCAGCGGTTGAGTACCCCTGAGTTCAATCCCTGATGCCAAAAAAAAAAAAATTTCCCTTAAATAAACAAATGAACATAAAATGCATTTGCTTTTTTGTGTATAATCTTAGACATAATGAGAGAGAAAAAAATTTTTAAATGCAGTAGTCCCTTCTTATCCAAAGTTTTACTTTCTACAGTTTCAGTTACCTTCCATCAGCCAAAGTCTAAAAATATCAAATTAAAATGCCAGAATTAAACAATTCATAAGCTTTAAATTGGGCACCATTTTGAGTAGTATAATGAGATTTTATACTGTCCCCCCCTGGGGATGTGAATCATTCCTTTATCTAGTATATCTATGCTGTATATGCTTCCTATTCATTAGTCACTAGTAGACATCTCTGTTATCAGATCACCTATTGCAGTATTATAGTGCAATAACTTTTGTTTTACTTAATAATGACCTCAAAGTGCAATAGTAGTGAAGAAGACAATTAGTATATGTCAAAGAGAAGGCATAAAATGCTTTCTTGAAGTGAAAACATTAAAGTTCTCAACATAAGAAAGGTAAAAAAAAATACACATGCTGAAGTTGCTAAGATTACAGTAAAAATGAATCTTCTATTACATTGTGAAGACAGGAAAAGGAATCTGAGCTAGCTTTGCTGTTGCACTTCAAACTGCACAAGTCATAGCTGCAGTATGTGATGAGTGCTTAGTCATTGATCACACTTCATCTCATCATATAAGCATTTTATCATCTCACATCATCACAAGAAGAAAGGTGAGGATAATACAAGATATTTTGAGAGAGAATTCACCTAATTTTTATTATAGTATATTGTTATAAAGCTTCTATTTTTATTGTTAATCTCTTTCTTGCCTAATTTACAAATTAAACTTTATCACAGATCCAACAAGATCTATCCCCCTTATGTGCCATCCTTTCTTTATCTATAAAGTGAGGCTAATAATAGTCACTGCCACAGAGGGTAGTGTTGAGAATTAAATGGGTGAAGCATTTAGAAGAATGCCTGGTGTATGTCCAGTCAATAAGTTATAGATTCTAATATTGTTACGTAGAAAATCTTTGCATTTGACATTTGCAGACAGCATAAACATAATCCTATAAGAAAAACAATAACGTGTAACTATAGAAATTTTGACTATGCTGATGTACTTTCATATTTCATTTTATGTAGGACATCCGAGCTTTTGACTCTCGTTTCTCCCGTATCAAAACACTGGATGATTTGTTTCCTCCTAGAAGTGTGGTATTTATGCTGGGAACTCCGTATTATGGCTGCACTGGAGAAGTTAGTTTCACATTTGTTACTAATTAAGTTTCTGTGTACTTTCAAATTAATAGAGTTATTTAACTTTTCTTTAGGTTTAAAACAAAATGTAACACAAAGAGAAAAAATAAAGAATTCATTTGTGTAAGTTATGAACTCAGTATTTCACTACATATCTTTAGTCTTGAGCAGTTTAGGGTCAAGAGGTGGCAATGAACAATTCAAATTCTGATCTCTTTCTTAAAATGATTTTTTATTGTGGCATTGATAAAGCAGTTATGAGATTATTTTAGATATAGGGTTAAGTGATTGATTTTTACATATATTGATGTTTTGAGGGAAAAGATACTGCAAATACAGAATGAGAGAATGAATCTGTGGAGACAGATTTGGAGATATAGTATGAATTCCTGATTTCTAAAATATGTGTGTATGCGTGTATGTTTGTACGTGCATATATTTTTAGCCCTGTCTGTTCAAAAGAATAATAAGCAAAGCCACCTTATTAGCAATGTAACTTAATGACCCCTAATTTTATATCTCAAAGAAAGGGAACATCAGTGCTTCTCAGTGAAATAGAGTGGATTCTAGGTGTGGGGCAAGGAAGATACAGGATGTGTACCTGGAACATCTTGTTATGACAGAAAGAAAGAAGTGTTCAAAAGAATGATGGGAGCATGTCATGTGAACACAGGAAGCAGGTTAAAGGGACTCCCACTGGCCAAGTCTGAGGTAGAGAACCAAAATAATTGCATATAGTAATGAATTATAAACCACTGGTAGGAAAATGGAATTCATGATTCCACAATAATAATAAAAAAATAAATGGGAAAGAGAATTGCTCTTGTTTACCATAACATGCCTAAAGCAAATGTGAAGGGAGTGCAGTGTTAGAAAATAATTTCTAAACATTTTGATAAAGATTGAACCAGATACCAGTAAGAGTCATCCTTGAAAGATAAAGCTAGGGAGAGTTTTTATCAGGAACAGGTATTTTTATGCTTAAAAAAGTTTCTCTCCACAGATTATTCAGTACAAGGGAAACAAAACTAAAATTGTACAGTGAAGAAAATGAGTAGCATGTTGATGGTATGATCAATGTTGTAGCACAGGGAGAGACAGGTGAACCTTGTGTACCTCCAGATATGACACCTTAAGAAAGACATATCACCTATGCGTATTCTGGCTGTAACTTAATTACAAAGAAGCATCAAACTCAATATAAGGAGCTCTTTTTTTCTTAAAGTAGAGTAAAGAGGGAAGAATGAATTTTATTCTTCAAAATGTCAATATTATGAGAAACAAAGAAAAGTTCAATACAATGTTCTATCTGATCCTAGCCTGGATCTTGTAATAAAAGAGTATCAATTTGTACATTTACTATTGTGGTTTCATAATAAGATTTACTTCTTTGAAACTAGACTCTGAAATATTTAGAGGTTAAGGGATATGTTGTATGCAAACTCAGATGAATGCAAAAATGATGTATGCAAAACCAGAAATATACACAATATCAAAATGTTATAAAATGTAATTAAAGAAACTGAAACATACTTTTCTTTTTTTCCTATAGGTTCAGGATTCAGGTGATGTGATTACAGAAGGTAGGATTCGTGTGGTTTTCAGCATTCCATGTGAGCCCAATCTTGATGCTCTAATACAGAACCAGCATGTGAGTGTAGTAGTTCATGTTGCTTCTTTTACAACATCAATAAACTTCTAAAATGTTACAATACTGTTTGCCACCTTTTAAAAATTTATTTCAAATATTTTAAGAATAAGTGTGAAATCTGTGTTTAAAAATTCCTGTAAATTTAGCATATGTAAGTCCCTGGGTTTGATCCCTAGCACTGAAAAAACATTGTTTTTCAGCAGTGCTGGGGATGGAACCCAAGACCTCATGCCGGCAAGTTCTCTGCCCGGGAGCTATACCCCCCGCCCTCATGTAATCTTTAAGGGAAAAAAAGTCACTGAAATCCTCTTATTAATTAATAGTAGTTCAAAGCCTGCAGTTTTAGTTACAGTGGCCAGTGGCCTTTCTGTGAAGGTTTTTTATCTTTACTCAGCTAAAATGGACAGTCTCTATTCTAGAAAATATTAAATTCACTGCAAATTCATGAATTTAAATTCACTGCAACCTTTTTTAGAACTTTTGCTCCAAAAATGTTCACTCGCCTCCTTTTCCTCTGTTAAAATAGGGGGACGTTTCTGATAGCTATCATTTGTTCCTTTTAATGAGCCAATAATTAACTTGACTGAAATTACTTTGCCATCAACCAGCTATTGCTACTTTTGCTCTTATTTTTTCCTAATAGTAAAATCTAGGGCTTTATATCCTGTGAAGTATTTAAGACATTAAGCATCAGCATACCATGAAGAAACTCAAGATGTCCCTAAAAGCTTATTCTCAGGAAAAAAAAAATCTTATCATCAGGTTTCTATTGGAGAAAGAATTTAGACAGTATAGTCAGGAAACCAGAAGAGTGGCTCATTAGACAAAAAATCTGGAATTTCATTCTGGGAGTTGGTAAGGGTGGAAGAACCTGTGTCCCTTCATCCCTGGCTTCCAGATCCAGAAAAGCCTATCCACTTGTAGCACAGAGTGCTAGTTAGCATACCTTCTCCAGTGTGTTCCTATCTTCTTTACATGCCTTCTTTTAATTTTCACTCAAGCCTCTATCTCTACCTCAACCTTTTCAGCTCTATATTTTGTAATTTATAGGTTATTTGTGATAACTTTAATTAATGTTTAATTATAGCATAGTCTAGCATTTCTCAAAAGGAGTACTGTTGGTATTGGGAGTAGGACAGTTATATATGTATATATGTTAATTATGTAAATAAGACTCTTCTGTATATGAAAGGACAGTACACATCTTGTACCCCTAGGCACCAAGTACTAGTAGCTCATCCAGTTATAACTCACTGTGCCATGACACATTTCCAAATGCTTATTAGAAAAGTGGTACTACTTTTAAATACTACCTTAATTCTTCCAAACTATTCTGAAATACATACTTGATTTGTATTATTCTAAATATGATGGTGTACTTTATGGGGAAAAAAAAACATTGTTTACTAACATATTTACACAATTTACTAGTAACTTTATATTCCAGGCCATGGAGAACAATTATTCATTGGGAGGGGATTATAAAAATGATCAATAAAATAATGGTGGCTGATATAATTCCTCACCAATATTTAGAAATTTGGTTTTTGTTGGTAGTAAATTTCCTTATATTCATATCAGATATGAGCATAAATTGAGAATATAAACTATTCATATAATTAATGTATTAATTAATACATTAATAAGTTAATGTATTATTAATGTATAAAATTAATGTATTATTTCTATATACATTATATAAGGAACATATGATAGTTGATACTGGATTTGTGAATTATTTGATTCCTAGTTAAAAATTCTATCATCTGTTTTGGGAGGGGTTGTTTTGTTATATGGTACTGGGGATTGAACACAGGGCTGCAAAATCACTAAGCCACATTCCCAGTTCTTTTATTTTTTATTTTGAGACAGGGTCTCACTAAGTTGCCAAGTCTGGCCTCAAACTTGCTATCCTCTGTCTCAGTCTCTGGAGTCACTGCGATTATAGGCATATGCCACAGTTACTTCTTTTTGTTAATTTGACAATTTTTATGGTTTCTCCCCTATACAAATTTAAGTTTATATTTCATTGACTTTATTAATTATGAGCCTATTCATACTTATTACTTTGGTAAATATTTAGGAGAAAAGAATATTACTTATATCCATATATGAAAAACATTTTAATTTTGTTCAGTTACAGTTGTTTTGATGACATACTTATTTTTTAATTCAGCATGATAATTAGTAAGGCTTCATTTTATCCCTGGTACTTTACTTGGCCCTGCTTGAAAAATGAAAATAAGTTTATAAAAAATTCTTGCCTGTGGAGTTTGCCATTTAGTACTTACAGTAGAGTTTTATTTCTTAAGACAGTTTCACAAACTGTATATTTCCTCCCCCTTTCATCCATCCTTGGGAATTCTGTCCTTTAAGGAGAAAAAGAGAGGAGCAGAAAAATTCTGCCTTCAGTTCCTTTCAAAAAAAAAGGGGAAATGGATCTAAATGAGAATCCTTATATTGCTACAATCCAATGGTTAGTGATGTCTTGATTATCTCCAAATTTTAAAGGTAAAGAAATAATATTTAATGTAAATTTGTGTTTTCATAATTGACCTTTTTGTTTTTATATTTAAAGAAATATTCTATAAAGTACAACCCAGGATATGTGTTGGCCAGTCGCCTTGGAGTGAGTGGATACCTTGTTTCAAGGTTTACAGGAAGTATTTTTATTGGAAGAGGATCTAGGAGAAAGTAAGTTTTTGTTAGAAAAATGTACTTAAAGTGGCAGAAAAATAAATGATAAAAGTTAAATGCCTAGTATTTCAGTATATATTTTCTTATTAATTGTTGTGAATTTTCTTTTAAAATTATGCACTACTTCCTCTGATGGTGATCTTTTATCTGAATGACATATTTTAGATGGTTGGAAAGATAGCTTTTATTTTTAGCAGCTAACAAATTGAACCTTGAAAAAAGGTATCAGAGGGTGTGTGTGGAACCTCCATAATATATTTCCTTGCATTTTGTTTTTCATTTTCCTCTATAATTACATAATTTCTTTACATACTTTGTTGATTTGGGTTTTGAAGGCTTTCCTCTAGTTCTTTAATTACTGCTAATTGGAAATAATTGTAATTAAAATTTAGAACATACAAACAGCGTAGAAAGGAAAACGTTTTATTGTTTGAACAAATTTTTAAAATTCGTATGTGTATTTGTTTGTGTGGTTTAAATTTAGCCCTCATGGAGACCATAAAGCAAATGTGGGTTTAAATCTCAAATTCAACAAAAAAAATGAGGAGGTACCTGGATATACTAAGAAAGTTGGAAGTGAATGGATGTATTCATCTGCAGCAGAACAACTTCTTGCAGAGTACTTAGAGAGGTAAGTGTCTGGCAAGATTCTACTAGGCTGGGCACAGTGACACACACCTATATACCCAGCACATAGGGAGGCTGAGGCTTGAGGATCACAAGTTCAAGGCCAACTTCAGCAACTTAGCGAGATCCTGTTTCAAAATAAAAATAAAAAGGGCTGGGAGTATAGCTCAGTTAGTTAAGGTACCCCTGGGTTCAATTGTCAGTATAAAAAAAAAAGATTCCAATAGGTATCCAAAAACTTAGGAACATACTATTTATTTTGTCTTGCTTATATCAGTTTTAAAAATAACTCCTTTAGAAAAATATGCAGTAACACATTTGTGTTAACATTCCTTTAGTAAATATGTTAACATTTTCTTTAGTAAATGTTAACTGAGTTACTTAGTGACAAAGATTTACAGGAAATATGCTCACTTCTCACAATTTAATGTTCTTTTCATTGTTCCACTGGTTTCTGACCTTACATTTGAGAAGCCCTTATGTTTGAGGATTTCTAGGGCTCCCCTAACAAAGTATCATAAACTGGATGTCTTAAATAACATGATCTCATTATCTCACAGTTCTGGTGACCTGAATCAATGTCAACAGAGCAGTAGTCCCTCTGAAGGCAATAGGGAAAGGCCTCTCTTGTAGCTTCCTACAGACTTAAGTTCTTTGGCTTGTAGATTCATCTGTCCCCAATCCTCCATCTTCAAGTGACCATTCTCTCTCTGTGTGTCTTCACACCATCTTTCATCTGTATGATGTGTCAGTCTCTGTAACTACATTTCCCCCTTTATAAGGGTACCTATTTATTGGATTAGAACTCACCCTAATAACTACATTTTAATTTGATTGCCTCTATAAAAACCTTGTTTCCAAATAAAGTCATATTATTTACGTATACATTTTTTTACTTTTCTTCCCCCCCTCCCCTGGGGATTTAGCCTAAGGTTGCTGGACCACTGAGCTGCATCCCCAGCCCTTTTTGTTTTGTGTTTTGTTTTATTTTGTTTTGTTTTGTTTCATTTCATTTTGAGACAGGTGTTTCTAAGTTGTGTAGGGCCTCACGTAAGTTGCTCAAACTTGAGCCTCCAGAGTTGCTGGAATTACAGGTGTGCATCACCATACCCACAACACATTCTGTATTTTTTGATGGAGAATGGGGGCTCAATTCTATATTGCCATTCAAAAATTTAGAATGTTTCTTCTATTCACTCTCATATTTCTTCAAAAGGTCATGTTTAAACAGCTTTTTTTTTTTTTTTCAACTTGACATATCCATTCATCTAATTTGATTTTTTGTTTGCTTGTTGGTTTTTTTGTTTGGGTACCAGGTATTAAACCCAGGGGCACTTAACTACTGAGCCACATCCCTAGCCTTTTTTATGTTTTATTTTGAGACAGGATCTCACTAAGTTGCTTAGGGCCTTAATAAGTGGCTGAAACGGCTTTGAACTTATGATCCTCCTGCCTCAGCCTTCTGAGCCCCTGGGATTACAGATGTGTGCCACCACACCCAGCCATTCATCTAATTTGAGAAACTGAGAAACTTCTTTTTTTTTTTTTTTTTTTTTGGTACTGGAGATTGAACTCAGGGGCACTCGACCACTGAGCCACATCCCCAGCCCTATTTTGTGTTTTGTGTAGAGATAGGGTCTCACTGAGTTACTTAGCACCTTGCCGTTGCTGAGGCTGGCTTTGAACTCACGATTCTCCTGTCTCAGCCTCCCTAAGTGCTGGGATTATAGGCTTGTGCCACTGCGCCCAGCTAATTGGAGAAACTTCTAATTGAGTTTTAGCTCTTCTCCATTTCCTTACCTCCCCACAAACATACATATTCCTCCTCTTGTTAAAGTTTTATCACATTTTTTAGTTAAATTCATATTTAAAATTTATTTAAGTATGATAAAATAAATATTCACAGCTGGGCCTTGTAGAGCTGTACATTTCTTGTACATATTTTTATTTCCTCTGCTGGTTTATAATTTGCTCATTATTTATATTTACATAAATAATTCAACCCTGAACTGCACTTTGAAACTCAGTACTGTCAAACAGATCAGGGGATCTCTAAATTCCGTTTTCTTTTCTTTCTTTCTTATTTTTTTTTTAATTTTTTTAGTTGTTGATGGATCTTTATTTTATTCATTTATTATTTATATGTGGTGCTGAGGATCGAACCCAGTGCCTCACGCATGCTAGGCAAGCGCTCTACCACTGAGCTACAGCCCCAGCCCAAATTCCATTTTCTTTTGAAGACTTCTTCCTAGAGCCTTGCATCTTCCTGCCTCAGTTGGAATACTGATTGCTCTCTAGGGCTGTTGCACAGCTCTCATTCTGGAATTTCCCTTCACCTCCCTGTGTGTAGGATGCCTCCTTTTTCTGGCTCCTGCACCATATCCTATTCTTGTTTATGACTCCATTTTGATGGAGCATATAACTCTAGTAGCTTTCTGAGAAAACTTGCATGCCAGGAAATGCCTTTATTTTTCTCCTATGCTTGGTTGGTAGCTTGCCTGGATTGGAGATTATTTTCCCTCAAAACTTTGAAAGTGTACTTGAGTAAGGTTTATCATATGGGACTTTGCTATTTCTCAAAAGGACCGTCTAGTATCATTTCATATATATTTCTTTTCTCTTTCATTGGCTAATTTCCCCAAAGAGATATCCTCCAGCATTTTCCTTGCACCATAGATGTGGGGAACAAAAATAACTCATAGTTTTCTGGAAATAAACCAGGGGAAAAGGCCTCACTAGCAAGTGTTTACTGTGATACACCCCTCACATCTCTCTTGAAGACCAAGTGACCTAGTCCTCTCACAGCAGTAACATTGCTGACAACTCTTAACTGTAAGTGCTCTTTAAGAATTGCCTGCAGTTGCATCCCCTTTCCACAGTAACCACAGATCCTGTGCCTAACCTAGAAGGAGGGGTAAAGGCCCAACCAACCTGATTTCTCCAGTTTAGGACAAGTCTGAAGGCCCTTGCCAATTTGAGATCTTTATAGATTTGGCCACAGAATTCATTCAGAATGAATCATAGCTTAGTTTCTCCTTGTACCCAATTCTGCTTCCTTCCTCTCTTTACCCTTCCACACACGTTAGTTCCACAAACACTTTTTGCTAAACTTCCTGCATGCTTATCTCCATCTCAGAGCCGGCTTCCTAGAGACATTCTACCTCCTAGTGATGCATCGTATAGGATTTATACTTTCATGAATCTTGTTTTCAGCATGACACCTTGCCACCACCTCCCAACTGCCTGAGTCTTGGTATACCTAAGACTAGTGTATTGCCTATTTGACCTCTCCAGAGTACAAACTACAGGTCTTCTGCTGGGGTGGTAGACAAGTAACCCCCACATGACTGGCAACTAAAATCCTATTAAATCTTACTCCATGCTAAAACCTCCAAGTGTACCCATAATTCCTGAGCTTTTGCAGGGTTCTATGGTTCTTGCTTCTTGTATTTTGTTTTTGTGTTTTTCCATTGTAGAAGGCTCAAGAGGTATCATCCAGACTTTTCCTTCCACAATGGATGTCGGGGACAAAATTGACTGCTAGTATTCTGGAAAATTAACCAAGGAAAAGAGATGCATACAAAAGAACAGTTATTCTCTTATTCTCAGACTTTGAACTGAGAATAAGAGGATGCTTGCCTTAAGCACACATTATAAAACATAAAGAAAAAAGCATTTGGACCTTTTTTGTGATTGTTTGAAATTGCTTATTGGTGACTTCCCCTACTGGAAGTTTAGAATTCAGCTTATTCTTGTCTGAGAAATCCTCCAGCACTCACCCATCCAGATTCCAATTTGAAATTCCATTAACAATTCTTACGTGCATCAGATACTCTGCTCTCTTTGTGTTTCCATGTGTATGGGCTTCTTCATACTTTACTGTCACGTGTTCATTCTGCTTTTATGTACCTCAGAGTCCTGCACTGTTAGAAAGAAATGGAATTTTGAGGAATTATCAGAAGAAACTTTTAATCCATTTTGATCTGTTATATTGTGGAGTGTTCCAGCTTTGTTGAAAACATTAGAAAATGAGCCTATAAATATCACTTTTGTCCATTCATCACCTGTCATTGTAATTAAAGAAGAATTGGAGTCAATTGAAATGTTCTATAAGTCTAGAGATTTCTCCCTCAGCCAGTGGAAGTTTTTTAAAGTTATAGATATGTTCTGGCTTTCAAATCATTCAGTCTCTATTCCTTATTAATAGTGTCCCTTAATAATAAGTAGCCAGGCACAGTGGCACAAGTGTGTAATCCCATCGCTTAAGGAGGCTGAGACAGGAGAATCGCAAGTTCAAAGCCAGCCTCAGCAACGGCAAGGCGCTAAGCAACTCAGTGAGACCCTGTCTCTACATAAATCACAAAATAGGGCTGGGGATGTGGCTCAGTGGTCGAGTGCCCCTGAGTTCAATCCCCAGTGCCAAAAAAACCCAACAACCATAATAATAATTATACTATAAAGTAAGTCTTCAGTAATGTTGCATGTTCACTCAGGATCTGAAATTATTTCATGAAAATTTTTGTGAAATGAGCCTTATATGTTTTTACAGCAATATTTTTTCTTGTTTGTTTGACTAGAGCACCAGAACTATTTAGTTATATAGCCAAAAATAGCCAAGAGGATGTGTTCTATGAAGATGACGTTTGGCCTGGAGAAAATGAGAATGGGTAAGCAAGATTTATGGTATTTATTGCCTCATAATTCAACTTAGTGATTTCATTGAAGGGTGCACCTTATTTATCAAAAATTCTAGTTACTTTTTGTTTGGTTTGGTATTTCATTTTTTCTTTAATAGCTCAGTAGAAATTTTATTTTGTTAGTATGAGCAAATAACTTTTAACTGTTTTTTTTCTGAATTTTTATTATTAAGAGATAGCATGTCCATTTTGTTAGATTTATAATTAGACATAACTAAATTTACTAATATATTAATCATATAAATGTGCCACAGTTGAAACTTTATATCAGCTCTTTAATATAAGCCTTCAGAAAGTCTTAATAGATGTGAAAACTATTTTGTTGTTGTTTTGTTGTTACTATAGTGCAGAAAAAGTTCAAGAAATTATTACTTGGCTAAAAGGGCATCCTGTCAGTACTTTGTCTCGTTCTTCTTGTGATTTACAAATTCTGGATGCAGCTATTGTGGAAAAAATCGAGGAAGAAGTTGAAAAGTGCAAGGTATCAACTTTGAGTAACCAGAATTATTATTTTTTTTAAATATTTTTTAGTTGTTGATGGATATTTATTTTATTCATTTATTATTTATATGTGGTGCTGAGGATCGAACCCAGTGCCTCACGCATGCTAGGCAAGCACTGTACCACTGAGCTACAACCCCAGCCCCAGTAACCAGAATTATTGATGAAATTTTAAATTGAATGTACTGTGTATTATTTTATAAATAATTTAGTTGTTTCAACCAAGTAATATCAATACTAAATGATTATAGTTAATATAAAATAATCCTATAATTTTAAAAAGCATTCTAACCATTTCCAATGGCAATAGTAAGTTATCTGAACAAATATAAATGTACTTTAATATACAAAAACCATAGCGTTTAAATTGTATTTCTTTGTAGTATTTCCAGTTTTAAGAATTAATATTTTGAGATTCTAGTCATGATAGAAAGTTTGTGATTGAGAAATAAGGTAAATTTCAGTTTCTAGTAAAACGTAATTTTGAGCTGGGAATGGAGGCACATGACTGTAATCCCAGTGGCTTGGGAGGCTAAGGTAGGAGGATTGCAAATTCTAAGCCAGTCTCAGCAATTTAACGAGGACCTAGGCAATTTGGTGAGGCCCTGTCTCAAAATTTTAAAAAAGGGCAGGGGGTTAGGGATGTGGCTTGGTGGTTAAGCACCCCCCCTTTCAACCACTGGTACCAAAATAAATAAATGAAATGAAATGTGCTTTTGAGCTAGGTAGGCTGGTACATGCCTATAATCCTAGTGATTTGATAGGAACACAAGTTCAAGGTCACGCCTGGCAACTTAAGGAAACCCTATCTCAAAATAAAAAATACAGTGAGCTGGGTATGTAGCTTGGTGATAGAGACCCCAGGGTTCAATCCTGAGTACCAAAAATAAGCAAATAAATAAAAATAAAATGCACTTTTGTCATTCAGACTCATTCAGTTAGTAAGAATTTTTGAAATCTTACTTTCTCTCTCTTGTTTCTTCTATTTTGCTTTTTCAAAACAACAGACTTCTGTAGTAGACACGTATTTTATCTATTCTACTCTTCTAACATGGTGCAATAGAAAATAGATTGATTGGGCTAGGGTTGTGACTCAGTGGTAGAGCACTTGCCTAGCATGTGTGAGGCACTGGGTTTGATTCTCAGCACCACATATAAATAAATAAAATAAATAAATAAATAAATAAATAACTTCATCCACAGCTAAAAAATATATATTTAAAAACTATATTCCAAAAAGAAAATGGATTGATTTGATTGCTTTTTTAAAACTTTATTTTTCACAAATTTACCTTTTTTATTAAAGTGATTGCTAGCATAGCACTCTCCTTTTGAACCAATAGAGTTAAGAACTGTACTCAAGCTATCCCTGCTACTCGCAGTTTGAATCTCTCTTTATATTTATAACTTTATATTTACTCAACTCTGGACTAGAGTCTACTCTAGTAGACTCTAGACTCTGGAAGAGCACTTACATAGGAAACCCTGTGTCTAAGCCCCAGTTCTGGAGAAAAAAAATTTTTAACCTTTATGTGCCTCCATTTTCTCATTGGTAAATGGTAATAAAAGAGTATCTTACCTCTTAAGGTCATCAAAAGGACAACTGAGTTAATACATGTAAATTCCTTTTAATAATGCCTAGCTACTATTAATGCCTAATAATGATTAACTACTGTTGTAATTATTGTTCTTATTACTATTTGAATTTTCTGTGATTTTAGTCTAGAAAATCACCACTAGATGGCTCTTTTTCTCTTGGGGGAAATTATAAGGCTCAGAGCCAAGAGTTTAAAGGGAGTTTAGGGGTGTGGGCTGGAGATAAAACCCAAGGCCTCACACATGCTAGGCATGTGTTCCACAACTAAGCTGTACCTTCTGTTTCAAGAGTTTAGTTTTTGAGGGCTGGGATTGTAGCTCAATGGTAGAACACCTGCCTTGCACGTGTGAGTCACTGGTTCGATCCTCAGCACCACATAAAAATAAAGAAAGATGAAAAAAAACAAAAAGTGTTTAATTTTTGAAAGGTCATTGATATTCAGCTGAAGATAGAAAACCTGTTATTTCTTTTTAATTGTCTCTCAATATAGCATAAAATATATTTGTTAAGCATTTTTTCTTGGTTTTGTTTTGAAGGGTTTAAAGAAGTTTCATTTGTTGTTTTGTTTTGTGGTTCTGAAGATTGAACCCAGAGGCTCTCTACCAGTGAGCTACATTCTCAGCCCTTTATTTTTATTTTATTTCAAGACAGAGCCTTGCTACATTGCCCCAAGTAGCCTCGAACTTGTGACTGTCCTGCCTCGGCCTCCTGAGTAGCTGGGATTATAGGCGTGCTCTACCACACCCAGCCACTGGGAGAGCTTTTTAAGATAGCATACGTTCTGAGTTCCACCTCAGAACAGTGCTTCTTAAAGTTCAAATAAATCACAGTAGCATCTTGTTAAAATACTGGTTCTGACTCAGAAGGTCTAGGCTGAAGCTAGAGAGTTTCGTTTGGTTTTTTTTCTTTTTCTTTTTTTTGTTTTGTTTTGTTTTTGTTTTTGTTTTTGTTTCTGCAACACTGGGGACAGAACCCAGGGCCTTGCACATACAAGGCAGTGTTCCACCTATGAGCGACACCCCAAGCCCACGATTCTACATTTCTAAACATGATCACGTTTTTTGTAGTCCCCAGACTCTGCATCCATCAGCTGTAGGTTGGGGCCTGTTATGGAAATTACCCAGTTTATTCGTTTGCCTAATGAATGAATGAAGTTTGATAATCACATCCTCTGAACAGGGCTATGGTATAAAAATGCCTAGGAATATATTAGAGCGTTTGGGTTATTTTTTCCAATGCAGTATTCCAGGCGCAGTTCTGATACTAACTTTTTTTCAATTCCTTTAAATCTCTTCTGATATTCCTTTTGCTGTAGTCTGTTAATACATCTGTCCTGCTGTGGGCTGAAAACAGACACCTTATCAATATGGCCTTCATTATTCACCTTATTAAAATTTCATTATCTCCCCATATTGCCCATCTCTCTTCCCTGCTCTTTGTTTTTCTGTTTTTTGGGTTTGTGTTTGTTTTTCATCCTTTTTTGCCTTCAACCTTCAAACATAGTATGGACAGGCCCAGTGGCACATGCCTATAATCCCAGTTATTTGGGAGGCCAATACAGGAGGATTGCAGGTTTGAGGCCAGCCTGGGCAATTTAGCAATACCCTATCCCAAGATAAAAATGAAAAGGCAGACTTCCAATGGGTTCAACATTCCTAGTAGAGCTGAACAACATCCCTAGCCATTATTTTGTTTCTGTTATGTCTTTCTTAACTAGAGTAAACAAACAGTTCATTGTTTTATTCCCAGCACTTTAATCTGTCAATACATGGCTCATAAATGTAACTTAAATATTTATTGAAGGAAGAGATAAAATACCTCATAATAAAAGAAAATAGAGACTATTTAAATTCTTGAGCTTTTAGAGTATGTAAATACATGAACTCTGTAGTTTATGGATGTTTGACCTCTTGTTCTTATTTGCAAAAGTGATGTTCTAAAGATAGAATTGCTGCCATTTTTAAAATAAGGTTAGTACTCACTGTTTTAACAACCTAGTATTTTATGGAATGCTAGAACAGGTAATATTATTACCCTCCCACAGATGCAAGGAAGCCAGTGCTGAAAATGTGAGTTTCACAGAATTAACAAGTGAAAAAGGAAAAGAAAAAACTCTTCCAGCATTTTGTAGATATCCCAAAGATTCAAACATCAAATTTCACAATAGATCCAAAAGGCAAAAGTTTTCTCAAATGAATTCAAGCTAAATATTTATAAATACCCACAAAATCCATGGTGTTTTCACAGATAATATCTTTCTTTGTTCAATAAAAGTCTTTGCTGGCCATTCCCTATAATTCTTTTTAGGAGGAAAAAAGCCATTTGAATAAGATTGCACTTATATAAAGTTCAAAATAGGCAAATCTAATCTTTTGTGTCAGTAGTAAGTTTACTTTGGGGAAGGCCAGGAAGTAGAAGGTGCTGGAGAAGGTTTCTTGTGCTTAAGGAAAGGTGCTACTAGGATCGGGTGTGGATACACACAGATGTACTAAAAAAATTCATCTGGCTACACACTTACAACTTTGCGTTTTTGTATGTCATATTTCAAAAAAAATTACATTTTTACTAAGTAAGAGTTTAGGTTTATAGGCATTTTATAAATGTTTATTTTATTCCTCCTTACTGTAGCTGCAGAACTTTAGATGTTCTTAAAATTAATCATTTCATTTGGCTTTATAAGCTTTTTTGTTTTGTTTTTTATTTTTGGCTCTATAAACTTCAGACATGTTGAAGTAGTGAATACTGCTTTTACAGTTTTACATATAAAGATTTTTGTTCTTTCCTCAGCAAAGAAAGAACAATAAGAAGGTACGAGTGACAGTGAAGCCCCATTTGCTGTACAGAGTAAGTTTCTATCAAAGAATTCAAAGTAGTTGTTTTTACTTTGAAAATGTTTTCAATATATTAGAAAAACTTTTAATGAGAATTAATGGTTCCCTTCTTTTCAGCCTTTAGAACAGCAACATGGAGTCATTCCTGATCGGGATGCAGAATTTCGTCTCTTTGACCGTGTTGTAAACGTGAGAGAGAATTTTTCGGTTCCAGTTGGCCTTCGGGGCACCATCATAGGAATCAAAGGGGGTAATATCTCAATACTTGATATGTCTTCAGCTACACTTATATAGTAAAGTAAAGCACAAATTTGTGTGTTTTTCATATGTAAGCAGGAAAAAGCTATATATCAGGAAAAATCTAAATCCTTTTATGTTGAAGCTTTTGAGAATTTTTTTTTTCCTTCTACAGAAGTTGTATTGGTCAGAGAAAATTATCCTTTCTGTCTGTGTAATCATCTGAGATGTAGTTAAAAGAAGGGGAAGTTGAGATGGTGCTGTCAAAAATTTGGTAGTTTATATTTATCATGCTAAAATTATGTAAGATCTTTAAGGGTAAACATGTTTTTATGAAACTAAGAGGAAATTTTCATAGCTTCTCTTTAAACTTTTTTTTTTTTGTTGTTACTGGAAATTGAATCCAGGGGCACTTAAACACTGAGCCACATCCCAGCCCTTTTTCATATTTCATATTTTATTTAGAGACAGAGTCTCTCTAAGTTGTTGAGGCTGGCTTTGAACTCACAATCCTCCTGCCTCAGCCTCCCAAGCTACTGGGATTACAGGCATGCACCACTGCACCCAGCCTTTAAGCTTTTGTCTGATCTTGCTCAGAGCTTTACTTTAATTTCCATTGTAATATCTAGGATTCTAAGAAGAAATAAATAAACATGACATTATTTACAGTTGAAGACTTCAGAATCAAATTTGTATATTAATTTAAATTTTATGAATATAACTAGATTATATATCAATTATATATCAATCTATTATATATCAATCTGTTAAACAGTAATGTGCATATAGTTAAAATGGCTAAGATGGTAAATTTTATGTTTTTATATTGTTTTGTTTTGGTGCTAGAGATTGAATACCCAGGTCATCGTGCATGCTAGTAAGTACTTGCTCTACCACTGAGCTAAATCCTCAGCCCCTATGTTGTGTGTTTTAACCAAAATTTTAAAAAGGAGAATATGTGTGTACACGCCCATAATCCCGTTGACTTAGGAGACTGAGGCAAAAGGATCACAAGTTTGAGGCCAGCCAGGCTAATTTTGTGAGACGCCATGTCCAAGTAAAAAATAAAAAGGGCTGGGAATGTAGCTCAGGGTAGTGTGGGGTTCCATACCAAGTGCTAAAAAAAAAAAAGTGAGAAATAAAGGAAGAAGCATCTAAGGTTCTAAGTGTGTTCCAAAGAGATACCTGTAGTGAGCAACTTTAAGGCACAGATTCCAAAAACAGTCAGCTCCAACACGAAGCATCAAATCAGGTGCTCAGGGATCAGGGTGCTTTGCAGCACTGTCTCTCCATGTCCCAGGCATTCAACCTCTTGGTCTCACTATCCCAAAAGGAAGAACAGGCAGGCCACAGGCATATTCAGTATCAACAATGTGCCAAGTACTTAAATATTTTGTACTCAACCTTCACAACCACCTGAGAGATGGATATTATTTCCTTACCTGAGAGATTAAGTAATTTGCCCATATTTACATAGATAAGTGGAAGAGCTGGAATTTGAACTCTTTCCCCTGATTCCTACCTTACTTTGAGCAGTGGTTCTCTACCTTTTCTATCTGCAGGTCCTTTTTGAATCTTCACTGCCCACCTACCTCTAAAAGAGAATTTTTTTTCTTTCTTTTCTTTCTTCTCTTTTTCTTTTTAATTTCTTACATGTATTTTCAGCTACAGGGTTATTAGGAAGCAAATGCCCTTCATCTGCTGTTCAGATACTGAGTTTATGGATTGTGCTCTAGTTAGTTGTCCTGATAAGGCCTCAGAACTCAGAAAGTAAAAGTTCCTTTCTTCTAACAACTCCTGTCAGTAACAGCAGCCTCTTGGGATTTTGTCTTGAGAAGGATTTTAAGGCTGCATCCATGCTGAGTGGAAAAGGGCTGTCATTAATTAAATATGTTAAATATTTACATGGAATGGTGAGGGGAATATTTTTCATTTACTACCACAGCTGAATGTAAGTCATCCTCTCATCACTAATCTTCTCAGGAGGTAGCCCTGTCTCAAACAGGAAGAGGAACCTAGAGGTGTGTCTTAAGCCTTCAGAGGAAAAACTTCTGCCTTTTATTCAATCTTAGTTTCTTGAATTTGAAGTTTAGGTAAAAGTAGCATGTTGAAAGATACAGATAGATGAAGTCTTCCCACCTGGTTTCAACTGGCCAATGAAGCACCAAGTTGGGAGATAATTCTCACAAGAGGCTAGCCTAGTATCAGGTATTCTATAATCATTTTTTTCTTTCCACATTTTTTATTGATGCATTATAGTTTACATAATTATGGGATTTGTTGCTACATAGTCATACTGCACTCAGTATAACAATAGAATTTGGCCAATATCACTCCCAGCACTTCCTCCCTCCCTCCCCTCCTCTTACCTCCTAGTCCCTTTTCTGATCTCCCTTTGATTTTCATGAATTCCCACCCGCCTCCTCACCTTTCTTTTCCTTTTTCCTTTCTAGCTTCCACATATGACAGAAAATATACGTCCCTTGACTTTCTGGGTTTGACTTAATTTGCTTAATTTAATGGTCTCAAGTTCCATCCATTTTTCCTACATATGACAACTTCATTTTTCTTTATGGCTGAATAAAACTTCATTGTGCATATATACTACATTTTCTTTATCCATTTAATCATTGATGGACACCTAGGCTGGTTCCATAGTTTGGCTAGTGTGAATTGTGCTGCTAATAAATATAGTCAGGCATGTATCACTGTAGTATGATGATTTTAATTTTTTAGGATAAATACCAAGGAGTGGTATAGGTGGGTCATATGGTGGCATACATCGTGTAGTCTTCTCCATAGATATGAAACTGGTTGAATGAAGAGCAGCTGACCCACTGACTGATTGATTGATTGATTGATTGATTTTAAGGTATTGACTCATATAGCTACGGAGACTGGCAACTCCAAAATTGCAGGCTGAAATTCCAGCAAGATTTTGCAGTCTTGAGTCTGGAGATAGAATTTCTTCCTTTTGGGATCCCAAATCTTTTCTCTTATGGCTTTCAACTAATCAGATGAGACCCACACAGATTATGAAGGACAATCTGCTTTGGTCAAGGCCTACTAACTTAAATGTTAGTCACAGGTTAAAAATAGTTTCACAGCAACATGTACATGAGTGTTTAGCCAAACAGCTGGACACCACAGCCTAACCAAGTTC
Organism: Geosciurus inauris; assembly: GCA_004024805.1. Classification (NCBI taxonomy): domain Eukaryota; kingdom Metazoa; phylum Chordata; class Mammalia; order Rodentia; family Sciuridae; genus Geosciurus; species Geosciurus inauris. Next base: position 55,054 of record PVHX01005090.1, on the reverse strand, counting down.
ACACATAAAATCAACCAACATGAGTATCTTAACTACCGACTCCCAAAGTGCAGCATCTTCTACTGTACATGAGGTGACTTTAAGTAAAATAGGGGCAATTCATTAAATAACATTGATCAGTGATTCTTTTGTATTGTATTTTCATCCTAATTATTTTCAGAACACAGACTCCATTTGATATGAGCCCTAATACCTCTCTCATGCTTACTTGTAACGAAGAAAAGCAAGACCAGAATTCAGCAAGAAATTAATTACATTGTTTTCATCTTTTCTTTCTTTCTTTTTGTTGGTACCCAAGGCCTCACACATGCTAGGCAGACACTTTAAAACTGAGCTACATTATTAGCTCTTTTTGTTTTTGTTTTTATTTTGTTTTTTTGTTGTTGTTTTGTTTTTGTTCTTTTGGTTTTTTGGGTACCAAAGATTGAACTCAGGGGCACTCCACCACTGAGCCACATCCCCAGCTCTATTTTTATTTTATTTAGAGACAGGGTCACACTGAGTTGCTTAGCACCCCTCTGTTGCTGAGGCTAGCTTTGAACTTGGGATCTTCCTACCTGCTGAGCCGCTGAGATTAAAGGTGTGCTGTGTGACGCCTGGCTTTTGTTTTGTTTTGAGACAGGGTCTTGCTAAATTGCCAAAGCTTGCCTTGAACTTTTGATCTTCCTACCTTAGCCTTCTCAGAAGCCGGAATTACAGGTGTGCTTATTAGCCTGTTTTGTAGAAATCAACAAGCTGATTTTTAAAACTTATATAGGAACCAAAGACTCTAGACTAGCCAGACCAATTTGGTAAAAAAGGACAAAATTGAAGAATTCATACTACCTCATTGCAAAATGTATAAAGCTTGGATAATGGACAACAGTGTAGATTGGCATAAAAACAGACTGCATGTAGATTAGTGGAATAGAATTAGACTCCAGAAACAGACCTATATGTTCATGGTCAATTTTTTTTTAATGAAGGTGCCAAGGTAGTTCCATGGAAAAGGGATAATCTCTTCAACAGATGTCACTGGAATAATTAGACCACTATAGCAAAGAAATGAAATACACCTTACATTTCTACAGAAATTAGTGTAAAATGAATCAGAGACTTAAATGTAAGAGGTAAAATTATAAAAACTTCTAGGAAAAATATTAATAACTTAGAATTTGTTAAAGATATCTTAAATAGCACATGAAAAGCCTGAAATAGAAAATATTGATCATATGGATTTCATGAAAATAAAAGATGAAATATTTCTCAAACAATAAAAGATGTTTTCTCTTCAAAGACCCTACTGCAAACCAGACATGGTAGCATAATCCTGTCATCTCAGCAACTCAGGAGACAGAGACAAGAAGATCACAAGCTCAAGGCCTGCTAGGCAATTTTGCAAGACCTTGTCTCAAAATTAAAAGAGCTGGGAATGTAACTCAGTTGTAGAGCACTTTCCTAGTATGCACAAGGACCTATCTTCAATCCCCAGTACCAAAAGAGAAGACATTATTACAGAAATGAAAAGACAAGCTACATACAAAGAAAATATTAGCAAGCCATAAATCTAACAAAATACTTGTATTTAGAATACATAATTTTTTGGGGGCTGGGATTATGGCGTAGTGGTAGTGTGCTCGCCTCGCACGCATAAGGCACTGGGTTCGATCCTCAGCACCACATAAAAATAAAATAAAGATATTCTGTCACCTACAACTAAAAAATAAACATTTAAGAAAAAGAGTAGATTGTTGCTTGTTGACTGACTACTAGGCAGTCAACAAGCAGCAATCATTTAAAAAAAAAAAAAGAATACATAATTTTTACAACTGAGTAATAAACAACTCAGTATTTTAAAGAAAGAGAATAGCTGAACAGATATTTTACCACAGAAGATATATGACAGAAACATGAAAAGATGCTTAACATCATTAGTCATTAAGAAATACAAATTAAATCCACAAGAAGAGCTGGGGATGAAACTTCGTGGTAGAGTACTTGTCTACCATGCACAAGGCCCTGAGTTTAATCCCCAATTCCCAGTATCCCCCCCAAAAAAATTAAAGAGTGACCACGTCAAATGTTAGCAGTAAAAAAAAAAATGTTAGCAGTATTGTGGAGCAGCTAGAACTCTCCTACATTGCCAGTGGATGTAAAATGATACAACCACTTTGGAAAGGAGGTTCTTTAAAAAGCTGTTAAGCATGCATCTACCATGAAACACAGCTATTCCCTAGCTATTACATTCTTAGAGGCTTACCCAAGGAAATGAGGTTTAAACAAAAACAAGATCTCATTCATGAATCTTTGAAGCAGCTTTGTATATAATAGCCAAACTGGAAACAATCCAAATGCGCATCAACAAGTGAGTGGATAAACAAATTGTTAGATACCTGTACAATGAAATATTTCTCAAACAATAAAAAAGGAAAACTACTAATATATACAGTGAGAATGACACTAAAAATAATAATGCTCAAAGAGCCAGACCAAAAAGGAATATATATGCTGTGATTTTATTTATATAAAATTTTAGAATTACAAACTAATCTATGGTGACAGCAGACTTTTAGTAGTTTCCTGGGGAGGGAGGATGTAAATTAGAAAATGACCCAAGAAACTTTGGAGGGTGATTATCTGTGATGGCTTCATAATTCCTTTTGGTAACACTCATTAAATTATATTCTTTAAATATGGGCAATTAATCCCATATTCCTTATACCTCAGTAAAGCTGTTTGTTAAAAAAAATGTAACCAGGTACAGTGGTGCCCACTGTAATTCTAGCAATTCAGGAGGCTGAGACAGAAGGATCATAAGTTTGAAGCCAGCCTCAGCAGGGGCCTCAGAATTTTTTTAAAAAAAGGGCTAGGGACCTAGCTCAGTGGTACAGCACCCTTGCATTCAATCCCCAATATCCAAAAAAACAGTGCATTCTTTACAGCCAGCAATTTCACTTCTAACTTAGGGAAGGATATGCTTTTGCTTAAAGGACAGGTTTATACAATGGTCATGATAGCTGTGTTTATAATGTCAAAAGTTAGAAGCAAACTAAATGTCTATCAGTAGGGGAATGGATACAGCATGGTATATGCAGAGATGGAATATAGTGCATCCAGAAAACAGAATGAATGCCAAGACACATGAATGAATCTCACAGATAAAATGGCAAAATAATATATTGTCTTTGATGGCATGTATATAACATTTCAAAACTTGGAACAATACTACATATGTGTACATATGTAGTAAAAGTATGAAGAAATGCCTTTAGTGCAATGGTAGAACACTTGCCTAGCATGCCCAAAGCCCTGGTTTCAATACCCAGCACTGCAAAAAGAAAAAAAAAAAAAAAAGTATAACCATCATAAATGTCAAATTGAAGATAGTGGTTACCTAGTTGGAAATTGGGGTACAATGGCCTTTTCAGGCATTGTATTGTTATATCATTCTTCATGTCCAGAATATTTTATATGAATTTTTAAAATAATGCTTCTGAGTGCTCTAAAACTTATCTGATTTTTTGCGTCTCTCTCTCTCTCTTTCCCTCCCTTCCTCCCTCCCTCCTTCAACAGCTAATAGAGAAGCTGATGTACTATTTGAAGTATTATTTGATGAAGAATTTCCTGGAGGCTTAACAATAAGGTGTGTATTTCCAGACAATAATTTCATTTTGTGACTATGTCCATGTGGCCTCTGATTTTATATTACTTGTGTGTATTCCATAGTTTAGTTCATAGTATATGTACTATACCATACTTACTACTAAGGATACAACAGTGAATAAAACAGACATGCTTTCTGTCCTCATAGAGTTTGAATTTTATTGAGAGATAATGAAGCAACTAATTACAGTGTTAATTATTTAATTAAAATGTCATAAGAGAGTGGAAGGAAAAATGAATAGTAGTTAACTGACAGAAGAAGTAATAGTGAAGAGTGCTCAGAAATAAAAAAAGAAGAGCATGTACAGCAAAGGATTTTTATGGTTAAATAACTTGAGGAATAGAAATATCCTTTGAATTCAGTGACTTGTATTTCAGTAGAGTTGTGGACCAGATCTGAGTGGTTTAAGGTGTGAATGGCAAGTGTAGTGGAGACAGGAAATGGAAGTAACCCTTGAGAAACCTGACTAGGAAGGAAAGGAGCAAGATAACTGGAAGCTAGCAGGTTTAGGAACTAGATTTGGATTGGTTTTGATTTAACATGAATAAGACTTGAGTTCATTTTGAGGACATTCTAACTCAACGTTTAAAGTTTATGGGAAATACCATGATGTGTATAGAGGCACCGTGGTGTATTAGAAAGTATGAGCTCTCTCACTTAACTAACCTCGGGTAGGTTAGTTAAAAACATCTGACCATCAGTATCCTATTTCACTAGGTTATTGTAAGGATAAAATAAAATCCTTTACAGTTTTTCTTTTGCTCCTATAAAGTCAACTAGAAGACTAAAGTGAATCTAGCTCAGTTTTCTCTTTTCTGTTTTTGTTAATGGGTAAAAAAATTTTAAATTCTTATTTAGCCTCCTGGCATAAAGTCCTAATCTTCAGTCCTCATTCTAAGTGGTCCTCTTCAAGATGCTATTATTATTATTTTAAAACTCGAATGTTGGCTGGGTATGTAACTCTGTGGTAGAGTGCTTACCTAGCATGCTCTAGGCCCTGCATTTGATCCCCAGTACCACAAACAAAGAAAAAGAAACCTGAGTATGCTTGTTGCCCAAAGATCTTCCTGCCTGTACTCTTCAAATGCAGCAACAGAATCTGGATCCCTTATTTGATTTTATTTTTCATGTAATATTGATTACCAGTAACTTTAGCCAACTAACTTTGAAAATATAGTTTTAGTCTATAAAAGTGTCCCCCACCTCCCAGCATTTTTTTCCCTCTCCTAATTAAGGGCAGTGGATTTCTTGACTGATAGAGGGCTACGTGAAAGATTAACTGCCTGCAGAATACTGATTTTCATAATACAAAATCTTCACTTTTTAATACAAATTCATAATACAAAATCTTCTCTTTTATGAGTGTAGGTCTCATAAAAAAAGGTATTTTATAAGCAACTTTGCAGTTAAAAAGGTTTCTTATAAAAGAACTGTGTACCTTTGCTTGGTGTGGTAGCACACATCTGTAATCCCAGTGACTCAAAAGGCTGAGGCAGGAGATTCACAAGGCCAGCGTCAACAACCTAGCAAGACCCTATCTCAAAATTTTTTTAAAAATGTAAAAACGAGCTGTGGTTGTGGCTCAGTGGTAGAGCACTTACCTAGCATGTGTGAGGCACTGGGTTTGATTCTCAGCACCACATATAAATAAATAAATAAAATAAAATAAAGGTCCACCAAGACCTTAAAAAAAAAAAAAAAAACTAAAAATGAGCTGAGCACCGTGGTGCACACCTGTAATCCCAGCGGCTCTAGAGGCCAAGGCAGGAGGATCACGAGTTCAAAGCCAGCCTCAGCAATTTAGCAAGGTGCTAAGCAATTTAGTGAGACCCTGTCTCTAAATAAAATACAAAAAAGGGATGGGGATGTGGCTCAGTGGTTAAGGGCCCCTGGCTTTAATCCCTGGTACCAAAAAAAAAAAATTTTGTGAAAACAAAATTTAATTTTTTAAATTAAATTTAAAATTTAAATTTAAGTTTAATTCTCAGGACTAATAAACTAATGTTTATTACTTCTGATGATGGATTGTCTACCCCCAAATTATTTGATTCTTCTCCCTAGCACATTTAGTATTGTTTCCTTTTGATCCTGATACACCATTTTACTTTTAGGTGCTCACCTGGTAGAGGTTATCGACTGCCAACAAGTGCCTTGGTGAACCTTTCTCATGGGAGTCGCTCTGAAACAGGAAATCAGAAGTTGACAGCCATTGTGAAACCACAGCCAGCTGTAAATCACTATAGCCCAAATTCATCGGTTTCCGCCTCACATTTGGGAGGCCTCAATCATTCTCCTCAGTCACTTTTTGTTCCTACTCAAGTAAGTTAGTGTTTAACTCTCCATCTTCTTTACAAAATCACAAATCTTGGCAAACTTTCTAAATGGAAACTTAATCTGACTTAGTTTTCCTTTTTCATTTAAAAAGTGTGGTTCAAATCAATTCCAAAGTTGTTTTAAAATAGTAGGCTAGTACAGAATGCTGTTGCCTATCTCCTCCAGAGCCCGAGTCAGGATGATCACAGGTTTAAGGCTCACCTGGGCAATTTATTGAGGCTATCTTAAAATTTAAAAATTTTTAAGAAGGGCTGGAGATGTAGCTCAGTGGTAGAGCACTTGCTTAAGAAGCAAAGGTCCCTGGGTTTAATCTTTGTACCACCCAAAAAAAAAGAAGAAGAAGAAGAAGAGGAGAATGCATTCTGCTGCTATTAAATTAGTTCTATTAAAAATAAAATACATCAAGGTTGGAATGTAGCTCAGTGGTGGAGCACTTGCCTGGCACATGTGAAGCACTGGGTTCAATCCTTAACACCACATAAAAATAAAGTATTATTTCCATCTAAAACTAAAAACATATAAAAATTTTAAAACTACATTAATTTAAAGAATGAACTTGAGAATGTCTGTTTTTTATATTTACTTTTCAATTTATCATTTAAATTTTTTCTTATATAATCCAAATATCCTATGCTATCCGCTATGAATAATAAAAATTTGAAAGTTTAGCCGGGCGCAGTGGCACACACCTGTACTCCCAGCACTTTGGGAGGCTGAGATAGGAGAATCGCGAGTCAAAGCCAGCCTTAGCATCGGCAAGATGCTAAGGAATTCAGTGAGACCCTGTCTCTAAATAAAACACAAAATAGGGCTGGGGATAAGACTCAGTGGTGGAGCACCCCTGAGTTCAATCCCTGGTACCCCCAAAAAAAAGAAATTAGAAAGTTGAAAGGGAGGTCACATTTGACAAAAGCAGTTTTCGAGTTCCTGCTATGTAATCCATGAGTGATTTTTTTTTAATAACTTCATTTTATTTATTTTTTTATGTGATGCTTAGGATCAAACCCAGTGCCTCATACACACTATGCAAGTGCTCCACCACTGAGCCATGACCCCAGCACATGGATGATTTTCTTAATTTTTTTGGACACAAAAGCTGAGTTATCTTTTCTGAAACATTGAACTATATTTAATTTATGTAAAAAATTCAGTTTACTTAAGGCAATTCTTAGGCTTAAATACATTTTTTAAACCAAATAATGCATGTATATTTTAGACCAGTCGGAAAACACATAATTAGGTGGTAACAGAGAAAACACAAGTAAAAGTCTCTCAAGTAGCATCGCTAACTACTGCTAAATATTGGAGCAAGTTTTTTCAGAATGTTAATCTGCATTAAATCAATTTACTGTAAATAATAGCTAATTTTTAAATTTGCCATGATTACTTTTGTGTAAAATGGGAATATTTAAAACACAATCTTTAGATGTTAATGTAAATGAGATTATATTACTAATACGTTAGAAGACAAAAAAATCTGGTGAGATATTGAGTATAATCTTTTGTAATGTTTCTTGTGCTTTATTTTTTCAGTAAATCCATTAAAAACATTTGCATATTGAAAAAGACCAGTTTCATTCTAGTAGAATGCTTTCATAATTACTGAGCTGAGCTCTAGAAAAAAAAATCAAAGATTTCAAATAATGAAAATATCCTACCTATCACTAAATAATTTTAATAAATAATTCATTTTTCATATGAACCTTTGTCCTATTTAATTTTCTTAAGAAATTGTTTGTGCTTCATTAGGCACCTACTAAAGATGATGATGAATTTTGCAACATTTGGCAGTCCTTACAGGGATCTGGAAAAATTCAGCAGTTCCAGCCAACTATACAAGAGAAGGTTAGTATTCTTTGTTTGATGAACAATTCGTTTTTAAAAAATATTTTTTAAATTCTTCTTTTACCTTTGCAATAACTAAAAATTTATCTTGAAATCTCCTAAAGTAGAAAATGACATTTTTGATTATGAATTTTGGTAATTCTTTTCAGACATATGAAATTTTTGGACCGGTAAGTGAGAGTGCATTTTTCTTTAAGTCAGTTTTGGATTTTTTTTTTAAGTTACTTAAAAAAATCATAGTTGCTATATTTTAAATTCAACAAAGGGTTTAATGGCATTAACTTACTTTTTTCCACTTGAATGTGTAATCTTATGCTAGAAGTTGATTTTCTTAAATATGAATGAGCAAATTTATATTCTGTATAAAGAAAGTCCAAGAAGAGAAAAGAGGGCTGAGGGTGTAGCTCAGTGATAGAGAGTTTACCTAACATTCATAAGGCCTTGGCTTCACTCCTCAGCACTGCAAAACAAAAGAGCAAAGAAATGCTGCTAAAAGAATAGTCTCAAACAAAGAAATGAAGAGGGAAAAGCGTTAATTCCTGCTAAATTTTTTGCTAGTTTGGGTCAAAAAGAATGTTCTATCGAGTCTATAAACCAATAGCCCCCACCTTTAGTGCCTCATCTGTTTCAATGTCCTGTAGTAATGGTGGCATTATCAGCGCTGGAGAGGAGAAAATTGCAATTAGAGTGATGATAAAACAGGCATAAAAAATGAGAGTAAGATTAGGGGTTTTGCTCAGAGGTAGAGCATTTACCCAACATCTGGAGGCCCAGGGTTCTATCCTAAACATGCATGTGTGCACACATGCACACACCACACACACACACAAAAACCAGGCACAGTGGTGCATGCCTTTAATCCCAGCAACTCAGGAGGCTGAGGCAGGAGGATCACAAGTTTGAGACCAGCCTCAGCAACTGTCTCAAAAAGGGCTGGAATGTAACTCAATGGTGAACTCACCCTGGATTTAATTCCTAATACTGAAGTTAAAAAAAAAAACAGTAATGTGATGAGAATAAAAGAGAGAGAAATGGAAGACACCAGCGGCACACACCTGTAATCCCAGTAACCAAGGAGGCTGAGGCAGGAAGATCACCAATTTGAAGCCAGCGTAGGCAACATAGCAAGACTGTCTCAAAACAAAAAAGCAAAAAGGGCTGAGGATGTAACTCAGTGGTAGACCACCCCTGGATTCAATCCCCAGTATTGGGGGAGATTAAAAAAAAACACAAAAAACAGTGGGGAGAAGAGGAAGAGGAAGTGGAGGCAGCAATTATAGGCAGTTCTTTGAAGGAGTTTTGTTCTAAAAGGAAATTGTTAGCAGGGTGGGCCTTGTGGTTCATAACTATGGTCCCAGCTGCTGCCAGCTGCTCTGGAAGCTAAGTCAGGAGACTGGCCTAAGCCAGGAAAGAATTTATGGCTAGTCTGAGCAACACAGCAAGACTTGTCTCTTAAAATGAATGAGTTGATGGATGAATGGATAGAAACATTGCCCTGAGACCCTTTTAGTCTATATCTATCTGTGCAACTACTTTGTTTTTGGGTTTTGGTTTTTTGGTACTGGGGATTGAATACAGGGGTGCTATACTACTGAGCTGCATCCCCAGCCCTTTTTATTTTGTTTTAAGATTTCCAGAGTCTCACTAACTTGCTGAGGGTCTTACTGAATTACTGAGGCTGGCCTCAAACTTGGAATTCTCTTGCCTCAGCCTCCCAGATCACTGGGATTATAGATGGTGGTCCTCTATACCTGGCTCTATTCAAATTTTTTTTTAAAATATTTTTTAGTTGTAGATGGACACAATACCTTCATTTTGTTTATTTATTTGTATGTGGTGCTGAGGATCGAACCTGGTGCCTAACACGTGCAAGGCAAGCACTCTGCCACTGAGCCACAACCTCAGCCCTCAGATTTTTTTTTTTTTTTTTTGGTACCGGGGATTGAACTCAGGGGCACACAACCACTGAGCCACATTCCCAGCCCTATTTTGTGTTTTATGTAGAGACAGGGTCTCACTGAGTTGCTTAGTGTCTCGCCGTTGCTGAGGCTGGCTTTGAACTCGTGATTCTCCTGTCTCAGCTTCCCTAAGTGCTGGCATTACAGGCTTGCACCACTGTGCCCAGCTTCGAATTTTTTTTTTAACTTGTGCTCTTCCAATCTTTCACTAGGGACTATTCCCCTAAATTCAGCAACAGTATTTTTTCCCCTTTTGCCATATTGTTTGACCAATAAATTTGACTCTTACTTCTCTGCTAAGAATTATTAATCTTATATCTTGGCTTCAAGTGTATTTTAAATTGAAGATATTTCATGTTTCTTCCCCCAGTATCTGATAGCAGATAGCAGGAGTGACTATAAAGCTACAATTCTTAGGACAATTAACAAGACCAGTGCAGTGACACCCATTTATAATCCCGGAAACTTGGGAAGCTGACACAGGAGGATCACAAGTTCAAGGCCAGCCTCAACAACTTAAGAGGCCCCAAGCACAGGTCCTTGTACTACCTTGCTCTTGTCTAGAGCTATTTCTTCTATAACTCCTGTTTACTCCCTGCCCCCGCCTATCCCAGAGGTAGGATTATCTCGAAGCAGATCTAGAGAGGCTGATATTTCTGTTGTAAAGAAACATTTACCTAAAGTTTAATATTTTCCTTAATTTCTGTGTTTAACTTAAAACAAAGTTAGATTTAATTGTATTAAAAATAGGACTTTCATAAAAAGAAAATAGTTTCAGGAAATGATTGTTTTCTATTTATCTTGCTTTCATACTGATTTGTAGAGAAATGTCTGCAATGATGATCATTACGTTAATTATTTTTATTCCTGGTGGTGAATTTTGAATAGTTTTAAAAATTCTGTTTATTTTTCTGTATTACTTTTTTCCTAGGGAACTATATAATTTTTATCAAAATAATAAAGTAATTATTAATTAAAAGTTGAGAAAAGCAATAGTTATATTAAGATTTTATTTAACTAATTTTTAAGAATTTTAACTTGCAGGGTGCAATTCTACCTCAAGAAATAAGTCAAGTAACTGAACAGCATAAATCTGGCTTTAATGACAACAGTATTAAATACCAACAAAGAAAACATGACCCTCACAGAAAATGTAAGTTTTAAGTTAGAAAGGTTTACTTGTGTATTATCTGCTTCCTTTTTTAAAAAATAAACAGCTTCGAGATATACTTCATATACCATAAAACAAATTCATCCTTTTAAAGTATACAGTGTTTTGTTGTTTTTGCTGTTTTTACAAAGGTGTGCAATCAACACCACTATCTAAATTTAGAACATTTTCATCACCCCAAAAAGAAACATCATACCCACTAGCAGTCACTCTTCTAGGCCCTAACAACCTCTAATTTACTCTCTGTGGATTTACATATTATGTATATTTCATATAAATAGAATCAGAAGCTGGGTGTGGTGGCGCACATCTGTAATCCCAGCTACTTGGGAGGCTGAGGCAGGAGGATTGCAAGTTTGAGGTCAACCTCCTCAAAGTAGCGAGGCCCTAAGCAACTTAGCAAAACACTGTCTCAAAGTAAAAAATAAAGTAAATAAGGATGGGGATGTATCTCAGCAGTTAAACGCCCCTGGATTCAACCTCTAGTACCAAAAACAAACAAACAAAAGATAGAATCAGAAAACATGACCTTTGTGACTGGCTTCTTTTGCTTGGCATGATGTTTTTAAAGTCCATTCATGTTATAGCTTGTATTCATAAGTACTTCATTCCTTTTATGACTGAATAATATTCCACTATGTGAATACCACTTGTTTTTCCACTCATCTGTTCATGGACATTCAGAGATATAATGAATAATGCTTCTATGAGTATATATGTGTACAATGTTTTTTTGAGAACATGTTTGCAATTCTCTTGAGTACATACTTCTAATACTGAGTCATATGGTAACTCTATGCTTAACTTTCTGTGGTACTACCAAACTTTTGACAAAGTGGCTATACCATGTACATCTATCATCTATATATAAGAGTCCAGCCTGATCACAACACTTGTTATTGTCCATTTGTTTGATAATAACCATCCTGGTAGATGTGAAGTAGGGTCTCCTTGGATTCTTACTTACAATTCATTAATGACTAATAATGTTGAGCAGGTATTCATGTGCATTTTATTAGCTATCATATTTTTTTTGGAGAGATACTGTTCAAATCCTTGATTAATTTTTTCATTGGGTTATTTGCTTATTTTGCAGTGCTGGGGATCAGACCCACAACTTCATGCATGCTAATCAAGCACTCTACTACTAGGCTATATCCCCAGCCCCTCAAACGTGTTTTTTTGTGTTGTTGTTTTGGGTTTTTGTTTGGTTTTTTTGGGGGGAGGGGGTTGCCTTTCTTTCTTTCCTTTATTCTTTTTCTTTTCTTTGTAGTAATGGGGATGGAACATAGGGTCTCATGTGTGCTAAGCACTGTGTTTCAACCCCCTCAGCCCTCAAATGCTATTCTTTATCTACTGAGATGATCTATCCTTTATTAAGCTTATATGGTGTGTGCCATTGATTATATTTCATAAACTAACTTTGCATTTCTGGGATAAATCCTACTAGACCATCGTGTAAATCCTTTTTATGTGGTGCAGGATTTGATTTGCTAGTTTTTTTTAAAGTTTTTTACATCCATATTCATAAATTATGTCATCTATAATTTTCTTTCCAAAATGTATGATTTTAGCTGGGCACGGTGGTGCACGCCTGTAATCCCAGCACTTTGGGAGGCTGAGATGGGAGAATCACGAGTTCAAAGCCAGCCTAAGCAACGGCGAGGCACTAAGCAACTCAGTGAGACCCTGTCTCTACATAAAAACACAAAATAGGGCTGGGAATGTGGCTCAGAGGTCGAGTACCTCTGAGTTCAATCCCTGGTACCAAAAAAAAAAAAAAAAAAAAAATCTATGATTTTGTTATCATGGTAGCACTGAGTTCATTGAATAGGTTGAGAAATGATCCCTCCCTCCTCATGTATTTTTTGGAAGAGTTTGAGAAGGATTAAGTGTTACTTTAAATGTTTAATAGAATTCATTTGGATCTGGACATAATAATACCCTTTCTCAAAATTACATTTTAGGAAAGGCCTGAGGATGTAGCTCACTGGTAAGAGTACCCCTGTTTCAGTCCCAGTACTGCAGTCAGTCAAGTAAACAAATAAATAATTGGCTTTATTTGCCATTGTAGAATTGAGCAACACCTCAGTGCATGGAGTAAGTGCTCCCATGGCCTGAACAGAAGATGGTCTTATAGATAGGAAGAGGCTAAAGAATGTGGAAACAGTAAAAAGTGGATTGGTCGTTTTAAGGTACTTTCCTTATGAGGTAGACATAGAGACGGAACAATGGAAAAATAACTGACTAACATCAGGGAACTTTGTTCTCATGCCTATGGAAACTGGCCTACTGGGAAAATTTGGTTGTTCTTTCTCCTGAGTTCTCAGAAGGCAAGATAGCAACTCAACTTGGGTTTGACTTTAAGTGAAAGTTTTGGTTTTTAGTCTGGTCTTTTAGGTCTAGTGCAGGATCTTGGTCCAAAACAACGGCCTTCTATGATTTTTATTTAACATTCCTTAATACCTGGAACCAGTAAGTCTGGCAGTCTTTGCTGAGGGGTTTCTTCAAAATTTGGTAGGTCCTGACTTCAGTACTCAGCCAAGGCATTGACAACTCTGCTCTAGCTTTCATTTCCTAATTACACAGAGCCCCAGCCAGAGATTAGAGCTTAGATTCTTCCTGAATATTCACAAAGCCCTGGGCATATGCATGGGCTCTAGATCCCTAGTACTGTTCCACTATGGATGTCTTAGTCTCCAGCTTTTCCTTTTAAGCACTTTGGTTAATTAATTTTTCGAACACCTGTATCTACCATCTCAGAAAGCTGCAAATTTAATTAATTATCTATAATTGTTTTCAAATATGACCTCAGTTGAAAAGACTTCCACACTGGTTGAACTCCAAATCAGGCCAAATACAGACACCTTATAAGTAGATCATCCAAGGAACTAAAAGAAAGTTAAAATAACAATTCATTGGGAATAGTGCATTGAAATAGTATCATTTTGGTCCCTCTAATAGATGCCAGGCTTTTATAGGTTTTTTTACCACAAATGCTGGCTGTTATTTCTTCAAGGGTGCATGGACCTGGAAAGTAGGGACTAGGACTAGGGCAAGTTAAAATTCAAAAAGGCTTCTCATTCTCCTGAGAGGCAGTCTTTTTTTCTTAAATAAACACTCCTCATATTGTTGGAAGTATTTTTTTAATATTTTTTTTTTAGTTGTCAATGGACTTTATTTATACGTGGTGCTGAGAATTGAACCCAGTGCCTCACACATGCTAGGCAAGTGCTCTACCACTGAGCCACAACCCTAGACCTGTTGTAAGTCTTTTGATTAACTTCTATAGTTCTGACCATTTAGATTCTGATCATTTATGCCCATGGAAGAGAGAGACCTTGGAGGTCCTTACTGACATTTTTTTTTAAATGTTTATTTTTTAGTTGTAGGTGACAGAATATCCTTATTTTACTCTTATGTGGTGCTGAGGATCGAACCCAGTGCCTTATGCGCGCTAGGCGAGCACGCTACCACTGCGCCATAATCCCAGCCCCCTTACTGACATTTTTTAAGATGTCTCCTTACTATCTGCTGAAACATCAAGATAAAGCTTATTTAGAGTGAGCCAGTCAGCTTTTTGTTTATAAAAACTTGCCTATAAAGTTATTCCAAACTGTATTATAGATTTTTGTTTAAAATATAGACAAATATTTTATTGTTAATATTCTTACATAATTTATATACTCTTTATTCCTTCAGTTCTCCACTCTGTTTTAGGCACAGTAGGGATGGAGATACACGCATGAAAATCTTCATCTTGTCGTTGTTTTTCTCTTCGTCTGGTATAAGTATTCCTAAATTGCAGCCAATTATTCTTCATTGTCAAAATATGCATCACAAGGCTGAGGGTGTGGTGTCTCAGTGATAATGTGCTTGCCTACCATGCATCAAAGTGGTAGATTCAATCCCTAGTGCCACAAAAATATAAATAAATAAATTTTGACTGGCGATGAGGCTCAGCAGGAAAGCACTTGCCTGACATGCACAAGGCCCTGCTCCATAAAAATAAATGTCAACATACGAACCATTTGTTACTTATTTGCTACTTTGAGCTATTTTTTTAAATATTTTTTTTTAGTTGCAGATGGACACAGTATCTTTATTTTATTTATGTTTTTATGTGATGCTGAGGATCAAACCCAGTGCCTCACACATGCCAGGCAAGCGCTCTACCACTGAGCCACAATCCCAGCACTATTTTGAGCTATTTTATGCAAGGCACTATTCTAGGTGCACTGGATGTGTGAGTGAACAAGAAGACAAATTTTCTGGCCTTAATGGAGTTTACATTCTAAGGTGGAAACCGATACAACAGTAGCAAGTAAACAGTAAATTCCATAATGGGAAGTAACGATAGGTACTAAGATGAAAAATACAGCAGAGTAAGAGGCTAGAGTAATCAAGGTGCTCTTTTAATTAGGGTTTTCAAGAAAGGCCTTTCTGAAAATAAAGTTTTAGCAGAGACCCAAATAAAGGGAGGGGAAAGGAGACAGGAGACAGGCAGTGCTGGCTAAAGAGCTTTTCAGCAAAGGAAAGAGCAAGTGCAGAGTCCTCAGTGTAATTTATTATATTTCATATATACATGGTGTTTGATGTATTTTTATATTATGGGCATTATCTTTTTTTTTTTTTTAGTTGTCAATAAGTGTTTATTTCATTTATTTTTATGTAATGCTGAGAATCGAACCCAGTGCCTAACACATGCTAGGCAAGCACACTACCACTGAGCCATATGGGCATTACCTTTTAGAATATTTTTTTTGTTGTTTTTTTTTTATATTTTTAGTTATAGATGGACACAATACTTTTGATTTTTTTTGTTTTAATTGTGGTGCTGAGGATTGAACCCAGTGCTTCACATGTGCTAGGCAAATGCTCTACCGCTGAGCTACAACCCCAACCCTAGAATATTTTTCTAGTAAGCTGTTTTGAAAATTTTTGTGACTTTTAACTGTGATTCATTTTTATAACTAATAGACCGTTTCGTAACCATTTCTGTGTTACTTTTGTTTCTTTTACTTTTTTTCTTTTGTTACTTTATTTTGAGACAGACTGGCCTTAGACTTACGGTTCTCCTGCCTCAACCTCCCATGTAGCATGTAGCTAGCAAGGAAAACAGAGGTGTGCCACTATGCCCAGCTGGGTTTTTGGGGTTTTTTTTTGGTACTAGAGATTGAACTCAGGGGTTCTTGACCACTGAGCCACATCCCAGCCCTATTTTGTATTTATCTAGAGACAGGGTCTCACTGAGTTGCTTAGCGCCTCACCATTGCTGAGGATGGCTTTGAACTACCGATTCTCCTGTCTCACTCAGCCTCCCAAAGTGCTGGGATTATAGGCGTGTGCCACCATGCCCAGTGTGCCCAGCTGCTTTTATTTTTGAAGTTATAAATAAATGTCTTTGTACATCTGATAAATACTATATAACTTAAAAATTGTAGGGTTTTTTGGTTTTGTTTTTTTTGAGACAGTGCTATGGCGCCCAGGCTATTCTCAACTCCTGGGCTCAAGTGATCTTCCCTCCTCAGTGTTTGAGTGCTGGGACTATGAACATGTGCCACTGTAACTCACTAAATATTTTATATTTAATTCAAATTCACTGTGATTTGTCTTCACATTATTGTTTTTATGATAACTATTTGAGTTGTTTTGCAGTTGCAACTAGTTTTCTTATTTGTGTTTCAACAAGGCTTAATGTTGATATATGTCAACTCACTTGTTCCTTCTGTTCTTTTCTAGGATTTCTTCCTTTCCTTCCTATTTCTTTTACTCTCCTCCCTGCCCGTCTTATCCCTCTCGCCCTCCTTTCCCTGCTTTGTTCTTGCTTCCCTCCTGTCATATCTCCCTGCTTTTTCCTCCATTGCTCCTTCCTCCTTATTTCTCCTTCCTTCTCTTCTTATTTCCTCTGTTCTCCCTACCTGCCTTTGCCCCTCCCCAGATTGGCTTTATAAACAGCCAGCAGTAAGAAAGTGGCATAAATATGCTATGGTATATCTATATAATCCAGTGTATTCAAAATGATAGAATATTATCTATTGACTGCAATATGCTTTTCACATCTCTTGTTCTCATCTCCTGCATCTTCACATACTTCTATTTGTTAAATCCTATAATCTTTCAAATTTTAATTTTCCTCTCTCTCTTTCCCTTAACAGAAATATTAAAATAGCTAATTTGTCTCATACTATTGTTCTGTCTAGCTAATAGACTAATTTCAATCTTACTAAAACACAATTCTGATCACATTACTACCTCCTCAAAACTTTTCTGTGATTGCTTGCCCTGCCAATTTTAATTTCATACTTTTCAGTATATTGGAGGTTAAGGCTCTAACCTGCTGCTTTAGTTCCATTCAGCTCTGTTATATTCCTTAACTACCAGTATAACTGATCTGTTCAGAGTTCGTAAATGCCGTCCTTGCTTTCTGCCTTTCTCCCACAGTTCCTTCGGCCTGGAATACTTAGACTTCTATTCTGCCCTTTGGAAACCTACCATCCTTCAAGGTCCAATTCAGATGCCACTTTCCTTTTCCTTTATTATTATCTCCAAATATCTCTTCTCTCCTTCCCCTAGATTATAAATTCCTTTAAATCTGTCTTAATCTCTCTGAAGTTAAAGTAAATTTTCTAAATTATTAACACAGTATCTTGCTATGGTAAATATTCGATAAATGTAATTCAACTCTTTCATTTACCAAAATTTTTGTTTTCTTGTCTCTTAGTTAAAGAAGAGTGTAAGAGTCCCAAAACTGAGCGTAGGTCACAAAAAACATCCAACAAGCAGGTAAGCTTCCTGAAATCAAATTTCTTTATGCAATTGATAACTCTGTGGCATCTGCCTGAATTTTGTAACTTTTTCAACCAAATCTACAGGGTGTATGTATGGCAGGAAGATTGTTGAAGTACAGGATGATGGTCACTTAGATGGGAGGTTGAACAGCTGGATTGCAGAATTTGGAACTAGGGAACTTGAAATCCTGATTTTTCCATTTAATAGTTGGATGGCCTGGAGCCATTTTCACCTCTCACAGCCTTAATTTCTTCATTTTAAAAATGGAGATAAAAGTATTGATTATTGTAGTCTCTCTCAATATATGTTACCTACATATATATACATAGATCTATACATATATGTATAAAACATGTGGAAATATATATTTGTGTATGCATTGATAGTATATGGGAGGAACAACAGAGCAAACTTAACAGGGTATAAATTCCGTAGAATTAGATTAGTGTGGGGGAAACTGAGATCATTTGTTTTATGTTATATAGTCTCGTGTTTGATAAAAAGTATGTTTACATTTTCTAATCAAAGACTTTGACATGTATGTATATGACATGTGCACTCTGTATGCACATTTATATTTTACTACATATTTTCAAAAACTTGATCTCAGCCTGGGGATGTAAGTCAGTTATAGAATACTTAACTAGCAGGTGCAAGGCTTTGGGTTTGATCCCCAACACCACAAAAAGCAAAAACAAAAAACTCTTATAAGCTGGTAATCTATTAAATTTATAAAAATATCTTAGAATGTTTGACACATCATGTTTTCAGTAGTTGAAATCCATTAACATATAGATACCAGTATGTAGTTTACTTACCTGACTTTTAATGTCCTCTCATTTCAAAACTCTTATGTTGTAATTTCCTTCTATAAAAAAATAAATTTTTATACAGTAGTAAATAGTGAAGCCAGTGGACTTTTGGTAAAACCATTATTATTCTCTGAATAATAATTTAATGCTAAAATAAAACACAAGATTTGGAAGAAAATCACTATTCCAAAATACAATTAAAATCACTGCTATCATGGTTTTCTTAGTCAGTTTGGACTGCTGTAACAAAAATAACCATAGACTTTGTGGCTTTAAAAAAAATAAAAACATGTATTTCCTCATAGTTCTGGATGCTGGGAAGTCCAACATGAAAGCACTGGCAGAATAATGATGTTTTTAATGCTAAAATAAAATAACCAAGATTTGAAAGAAAACCAGCTATTTTGAAATACAGTTAGAATCTGGTGAGGGCTTTCTTCCTGGCTTGCGATAATCCATCCTCTTAAATTCTAATATGATAGAAATAAAGAGCTCTGTTCTCTTTTGTTTTATAAGAACTCTAATCCCATAATGGGGGCTCTACCCTTATGACCTCATCTAAACCTAACCTCCTGAAGACTCCACGTCCTTAGTTTCAACACAGCAATTTGAGGAAGCAAACGCTCCTTCCATATAAGTGGTTTATTGCCTACATTCAGGATTGAAGGAAATGTTAAGTTTCATTTAGATATTAATGCAGGTAAGATATAATTTTTTTCCCATCCAACTTTACAGGCCCTTTTTTTCCTTATTATATGAAAGGGAAAGTGACACGTAAAAATTTTTGCAGCCATTCTAAATGAATATTAATAAGCAGTAAATAAAATTTATTTGCACAGAAAGCTCATTCTTACTTTTTTATAGACTTTTGGAGGGCCTGCCAAATGTAATATTAAGCTATTGAAGAGAAATGTAAGTCCAGAAGTCTCAGGAAAGCAAAAGGTTGTGACTGGTTATCCAAATGCTATTGATAAGATAAAAGATACTTTACTCAGTTTCCCTTCCCAAACTTTAACACCTGGGAAGATGAGTGAAATTTTAATTACCACTTTTGAACATAAAACTCATAGCTTTTACTGTATTCTACTTTCATCTTCATGCACAAATATTTATTCTTTTTAGCCTAACCCTGGAATTGAGAACTTTTTGGCATCCTTGAATATCTCCAAAGAAAATGAAGTACAATCATCCCACCATGGAGAACATTCAAATGAGGAGCATTTGTCACCACAATCATTTGCTATGGTTCGTATGCTCTAGTTTTTGTACTGTGGTAATTTCTCTGTTATTGGCCATGTATACATACCCCATGCAGCTGTTCAAACACTTTTTTCTCATGTAGGTTGCTGTATTGCATCTTTTTTAGTATCCTGTGAGGGAAACCAGGCTGCCTTGGGCAATTTAGCCATCTTTCTCTTTTTTCCTGTTAGACCATAGCTTCTTATTTTCAAACATTGCTTCTAAGTGACTAGGCAAAAGTTAAGCAGAACAATAAATATTATTTCTATACCTGGAACATAATTTCTTTTCAGCTCTTCACTATTGATTTGCCTTGCTCTCTATATGAATGTAGTTAGCATATTAATTTTTGGGAGAGAGAGGATACTGGAGATTGAACCCAGCAGTGGTATTTACCAATAAACTACATCCCCAGTCCTTTTTAATTTTTATTTTGAGACAGGAACTTGCTGAGTTGCTGAGACTGGCCTTGAACTTGAAATCCTCCTGCCTTAGCTTCTAATTTTTAACAGTGGAACTCTTCAAAGGAAAGATCAAGGGCTGGGGATATATCTCAGTGGTAGAGGGCTTGCCTACCATGCAGCAGGCTCTGGGTTCGATCCTCAATATTGAAAAAAAAGTCAAAAAGAAAGATAAACTGTATGACTGAATGAACCTAATATTAACTCTTCTCTTTCCATCTCCACCATCTCCATATGAATGATTCTCAAAAAAGAAGGGAACACGTATGCTTAAAGAAATTTTAAAAATTGATGGTTCTGACACAATGGACCATAAGAATGAAATGAAAAAGTTTGGTAGTGAAGCCAGTGTTTCCTCTAAAAGAGACGAATATGGACTATCCTCACAACCTAAGCAAAATAGGAAATTAGGTAAGTAAAATTGAGTACTGTTAATAATAATGAATATCATTCCAAAAAAGTCAGTTCATTTATTTCTTTTTAGCATTTACTTTTTTTAAAGATAACACTAGTTTTCTTAAGGGTATAATTTTTACTTGTATCATTTATGTAATAATGTAATTGTGTGACCAAAACTATATAGTCCCTAAGTCTTCTTGTGATGACTTAAATTATACTATTACAGATTCTCATTCTGTAGATGCCTAAACCTTGAAAGGTTTTTCCGTTCTGGCTTTTTTCCTCAATAATTTAAAAGTGTCTATATAATTCAAATACATTATTTAACTTTTCTAAAACTCCTTTTTCCTTTTTATAAATGATAGCAACATACTGCAAATGACTAGTGTAATAGTTACATAACATGTATAAGGCAATAAAGACTGACACATCATAGGTGCAATAATTGATACTAGTATTATCTTAAAATACTTTGACCAGTATAAAAACAGGAAAAAACCCAGGGCTGGGGTTGTGGCTCAGTGGTAGAGTGCTTGCCCAGCATGTGTGAGGCCCTGGGTTCAATCCTCAGCACCACATAAAAAATAAATGAATAAAATAAAGCTATAAAAAAAAGTTACCTCATTTTAAAAAAATAGGAAAAAAACCGTAAAATCAAATAAAAATTATTAACAGAGGTAGACTTTAAAAAGTAGGTGATTATCTTAAATCTATGAAACCTGTAGCCTAACGTGGTATATAGCGGCATTTTAGTAAATAATCATCATTGTCCCTGCCCAGTGTGTCTCTTAAACGTGGGTGTTTTACCTATGTAATTACCTGCCTAAGGCTACCAGGAAGAATGACTTACACAAAGGTATATGTGGACAAAAGTTTCACAGAAAAATAAAAAATATTTTGAATAATTAGTTCTGGATTTATTAAGTATCAAAATCTGAAACAAAAGCAAAGTCTAGCTCCAGTGTGTACTCCAGTGAATATTGCTATAACTGATTAAAATTTTCAAAAGCTACTAGAAAACTAGTTAATTCTCAAAGTGATGATATTCTCCTGAAATAATAGCAAAAGAAAATTTTAAAATAAAGTTGAGTAAAAACAGTCTCACTGTCCAAAACAAGTAAGTTTTTACTAATTTCAGTATAGTGATAAAACAGAAGACCTTATAAGCTAATAGGTCAGAATCTAGCCAGTGTTACAGAAGTAACTGGCTCTGTGACTTTGGGGAAGGCCTTTAGTATCTTTTTATATTCTATAGTAGAAGTCTGGATTAATTCTTTACCAAGGTATGACTTTGCTTCTGTTAGCAAGTTCGTTGATTATAAAGAATACAAACATTCCAAATGTTTTAGTCATCTATATAAAAACATAACTAAAAGATTTAATTTCAGAAAACTTTGTAAGAAACATCATTTTGAAGCAACAAAAATATTCTTCTGGTCAGGTGCAGTGCTATACTCCTATAATCCCAGCAACTCAGGGAACTGTGGCAGGAAGAACAGCCTTGGCAATTTATTGAGACCCTGTCTCAAAAGATAAAAAGGATAAGATTATATAGCCCCTGTGTTCAGTCCCCTATACCACAAAAATTGTTGTTCCATGTATCTCAGAATGTACAGTAAAATTGTAAGTATCAGATTGAAGCCAAAGCCTTAAAACTTAAGCATTAATTATAAATCTACTCAAGAAAGCCAGTTGTTTGGATTTTACCTGTAACCATACCATGTAGTCATTAGTAGATCAAGATTTTAATTTGGGAAATTAACTACTTTCATCTACTATTTTTAAATTTTTATCTTAATTTATCACTAATCAATTATAATCATCTAAAACTTTATTGAAGTTTCAATAAATTTAAGCAATACTAAATAGTTTATATTTACTTCTTGGGAGACTTTTTTATTTAACTAAACATTTAGTATTTTCCTATATGGTCTACTATAAAACCCTATAATAATTGCATAATTTGAGATATTGTATTAATATATTTATCCTTTTTATCTTTTTTAGTAGCATCTTACATGAACAAGCATCACAGTGCTAATGAATACCATAATGTTCCATCTGTGGACAATGTATGTTGGCCTATTCCTGGCCAGATTGCTCCTGTGCCCACACCAGTAACCGAACTTTCTCGAATTTGCTCCCTTGTTGGAATGCCACAACCAGATTTCTCCTTTCTGAGAACACCTCAGGTATAGTATACTACTACTCCATCTATATAAATTCTTAAACACTGAACTTAAATAAATTGTCTGAAAATCTTTGGCTAGAAAAAAGATAATGGGACTTTTAAAATTTTATGAGCAGCAGATCTCTGGTTCTCTCTCTGGCTATTCCATTTTTACATTAAGTAGAGCCTGCACAGAAGTTGACAGAAAGGAACCTGGGCAGCAAGTGTCCTAGTAAGATTCTTTAGACTGATAGAACTTGATAGGGATCTTGGTCTGTTGCAACAATTTCCAATCTTTTTAGTTTCTGAAATTCCCCCTTTTATTTAAGGAACCCAAAGCATTTTTATTAAGTTACATCCGTATTTATCGTATTAGAAATTAAAAGAGCCAGGTGCAGTGGCACACAACTGTACTCCCAGTGGCTTGGGAGGCTGAGGTAGGAGGATCACAAGTTCAAAAGCCAGTCTTAGCAAAAGTGAGACACTAAGCAACTCAGTGAAACCCTGTCTCTAAATAAAATACAAAATAGGGTTTGGGGTGTGGCTCAGTGGTCAAGTGCCCCTGAGTTCAATTCCCAGTACCAAAAAAAAAAGAGAGAGAGAGAAAGAGGAAATTAAAACAAAATAATTTTAAACGTTTCTTTTTCTTTTGGTGGTTCTAGGGATCAAACCCAGGTCCTTGTGCACGGAAGGCAAGCACTGTACCAACTGAGCTATATCCCTAGCCCTCTTTATTTGATTTTATTAAAAATAAGTTTTTGGGGGCTCAAGTGTAGCTCATTAGTAAAATCCATACCTAATGTGCAGGACGCTGAGTTCAATGCCTAGCACTACACACAAAAAAAGTTCTCAAAACAATAAAAGATGCTGGGTGTGTTGGCTCATGCCTGTAATCCCAGTGACTGGGGAGTCTGAGGCAGGAGGATCACAAGTTGAAGCCCAGCCTCAAGAGTTTAGCAAGGCCCTAAGCCACTTAGCGAAACCTTGTCTCAAAAAAATGTTTAAAAGTTCAGAGGAGTTGCTGGGGATATAGTTTAATGGATTAGTGACCCTGGATTCAATCCTGAAAATAAATAAATAAATAAATAAGAATGGTATTGCTCTACATTTAAAACGTCTTTTCCACCTTTAACTTTGCAGAAGCTAGATTGGGGCTGAGGATGTAGCTTAGTGGTAGAATGCTTGCCTAACATGCATACCCCCCCCCCCCCCGAGTTCAATCCCTAGTACCACCAAAAAAGAAAAGCAGCAGCAGCTGGATTATTATATATGCTTCTTACTATTAGTCTGTTCTGATATGTTTTATCATTAGAAATAAATGTTCTCACACAGATACACAGTTGTCAAAAGGAGAAACTTTTTAATAGCTGTTTCTGATAATTGTGGCTATTCTTTGATATTACATCAAAACTTACAAGTGATTTTTGAAGGTTAGTTGCAGCATCAAATCAAACTGTATCAAACTTTTTGTCTTCTGTATACTTTTAAGAAACTGAAAAAAGGAAAGGCAACATGAAAAAGGGAAAATAGCATCTTAATATGGTTATAGAACTTAGTTTTGAACTTAGGACCTTCTGAAAGGGTCTCAGTGACTTCCAAGGGTACCCAGTCTGCATTTGAGACCTACTAGCTATAAGAAAGGTTGTTTTATTCTCTTTTCATCCAAATTTTTGATACATTCTCACCTAGAACAGAAAGCATTTTCTCCTAAGATCAGGAACCAAGGCAAGGATGTCTGCTTTACCATTTCTTTACCATTTCTTGCTTCATAAGAAAGGAAAAAGTAGCCGGGCATGGTGGTGCAAGCCTGTAATCCCAGCACTTTGGGAGGCTGAGACAGGAGAATTGCGAGTTCAAAGCCAGCCTGAGCAGTGGTGAGGCGCTAAGCAACTCAATGAGACCCTGTCTCTAAATAAAACACAAAAGAGGGCTGGGGATGTGGCTTAGTGGTCGATTAGCCCTGAGTTCGATTCCCGGTACTAAAAAAAAAAAAAAGGGAAAAAGTAAAATTATCTGCATATGCAGATGATATGATTTTTTTAAAACTTTTTTTAGTTGTAGACAGATGCAATACCTTTATTTATTTTTATGTGGTGCTGAACCCACATAAAAACCCAGTGCCTCACACATGCTAGGTGAGCGCTTTACCACTGAGCTACACCTCAGCCCTGATATGAACTTTTAAAAAAATTTTTTAGTTGGACACAATACCTTTATTTTTATTTATTTTTATGTGGTGCTGAGGATCAAACCCAGTGCCTCACACATGCAAGACAAGCATGCTACCACTAAGCCACAACCCCAGCCAGATGATATGATCTTAAATTTAGAAAATCATAATGACTGCACTAAAAAACTATTAAAACTAATAAATGAATTAAGCAAAGTTGAAGAATACAAAATGAGTACATAAAAATCAGTTTCATTTCTGGGCTGGGGCTATGGCTCAGTGGTAGAGCACTTGCCTCACATGTGTGAGACACTGAGTTTGATCCTCAGCACCACATAAAAATAAATAAATAAAATAAAGATATTGCATCCATCTATAACTAAAAAAATATTTTAAAAAATAAGTCTCATTTATGTACACTAACAATGAACAATCTGAAAAGGAAATTAAGAAAATTTTTATAATATCAAGAAAAATTAAAAACTTAGGAATAAACTCACTGAAGGAGGCAAAAGTCTTGGATAATAATGTTAATATGACCCGAAGTGATCTACAGATTCAATGCAATGCCTAACAAAATCCCAGTGGAATAGAGTAGGACAGGGAGCCCAGAAATAAAATCTCACACATATGGTTAAACGAATTTTTGACAGAATGCCAAAACCATTCATAAAGGAAAGGTCATCTTTTCAGCAAATGGTACTGGGGAAACTGAATGTCCACCTATAAAAGGATGAACTTAGGCCCTTATTTAACACCATGTGCAAAAATTAAGTCAAAGCTAAGTATGGTGACACGTGCCCATAATTTCAATAACTTGGGCTACTAAGGCAGAACAGTCACAAGTTCCAAGCCAGCCTCAGTGACTTAGCGAATCTCTATCTCATAATAAAAATAAAAAGGATTGGAAATGTAGCTCAGTGGTAGAGCACCCCAGGTTCAGTCCCCAGTACCTCTAAATAAATAAGTAAAAAGATCTAAGATCTAAAACAACAACATTCTTAGAAGAAAACATAGGGCAAAATCTTCACAACATGGATTTGGCAGTGATTACTTGAATATGAAGCCAAAGGCACCAGTAGCAACAAGAACAAAAATAAATTATAGGACTGGGAATATGGCTCAGTTGGTAGAGTGCTTGCCTTGCATGCACAAGGCCCCTGGGTTCAATCCCCAGCACCACCAAAAAATAAAAAATAAAGTTCATTAAAATTAAAATACATTAAAATTTTAAAATACATCAAAACTCAAGAATCTGGGATAAAATGTTTGTAATGACCCATCTGGTAAGGAGTTAGTATCCAGGATATATAAGAGAACTCCTGAAACTCAACAGCCAAAACAAAAAAATTCAAAACTAGGCAAAGAATTTGAATAGCCATTTCTCTAAAGAAAATAAACAAATGGCTAATAATTACATGAAAAATCTGTGTAATATCACTAATCTTTATGGAAATACAAATCAAAACCACTATGACTTCACACCCATTAGGATCAATACTGTCAACACACACACACACAAAGTTGATGAGAATGTGGAGAAATTTTTGAAATCCTTGTGAACGATTCACGGATGTAAAATGTTATATCTACTATGGAAAATAGTGTAGTGGTTTCTTAAAATGAAAATAGAATTACCATATGATGCAGCAATTCCACGTCTGGGTATATACCCTAAAGAACTTAAGAGTCTTGAAGAGATGTTTATACAACCACATCCATAACAGTTTTATTCACAATAGCTACAATGTGGAAGCATTCAAGGGATGAATGAATAAGCAAGTATAGTATATCCAAACAATGAGATATTCTTTTTGGGGAGGATTGAACTGGAGATTGAACTCAGCGGGACTCAACTGCTGAGCCACATCCCCCAGCCCTGTTTTGTATTTTATTTAGAGACGGGGTCTCACTGAATTGCTTAGCGCCTCACTGTTGCTGAGGCTGGCTTTGAATTCATGATCCTCTTGCCTTAGCCTCCTGAGCCCCTGGGATTACAGGCATGTGCCATCCCACCCAGCCACAATGGGATATTCTTTAGCCTTAAAAAATGAAGGAAATTCTGGCATATGCTACAACATGGATGAACTGTGAGGACATTAAACTAAAGGAAACAAGCCAGTTACAGAAAGACAAACAGTATTTGATTCCATCTGTATGAGGTACTTAAAATAAATAGTGGTTAACACCAGTTGGATAGAGGAGGAAATAGGGAGTTAAAATAGGATAAGGTAGATAATTTTAATTTTACAAAATGAAAAGAGCTGTGAAGATGGGTGGTGGTGATGATGTATAAAATAACGTTATTAATATATTTAATACCACTGAACTATATAATTAAAAGTAGTTAAGGTGGTAAATGTTATGTTATATATCTTATCACAATAAAAAAGATGTGGGAGGAAAAACAAAGTAGGATTAAGCCAATAATATAGAACTTAATACCTTTTGAAAAAAAGAAAAAGACTTTTTCAGGGTGAGGATAGGACTCAGGACCTCTTACATCCTAGACAAGCTCTCTACTGCCGAGTTTCATACCCAGCCCCTGAAAGAAAAAGAATATTAAAAAATAAATTTGTGAATTAAAAACTTGAAGTATAGCTGGGTGTGGTAGCACACACTTGTAATCCCAGCAACTCAGGAGGCTGAAGCAAGAGGATCAAAATTTCAAGGCCTGCCTCAGCAATTTAGTGAGGCTCTGAGTAACTTATTGAGACCCTGTCTCAAAAAATTAAAAGAGTGGGGAATATAATTCACTGGTAAGGCACTCCTGGGTTCAATCTCCATTACCAGAAAAAAACCTATGAAGTTATAATTTAAATATGAATATAAAATTAGAACCCTTGAGTCTTTTAACTTGGCAGTCAATTAATATTAGCAAACTCTCAACTAATTAAAAGACGGTTTAAAGCATAATTCAGCAAAAGTTTTCTATAGAGACAGTAAATATGTTAGACCTGTGGGTCAAACAGTAAAGATGTTAGTCCTGTCACAGCTTCCCAACTCTGCAGTTGTAGTGCGAACATAGTCATATGCAATACATGTTTTTTATTTTTTTATTTTTATAAATGGACCAAATGCCTTTGTTTTATGTTTATTTTTATGTGGTGCTTAGGCTCAAACCCAGTGCCTCACATGTGCTAGGCAAGCGCTCTGCCACTGAGCTACAGTCCCAGCCCCACAATACATTTTTTTAAAATATTTATTTATTTTTTTAGTTGTAGGTGGACAGAATATCTTTATTTTATTTTTATGTGATGCTGAGGATCGAACCCAGTGCTTCACGTATGCTAGGCGAGCATGCTACCACTGTGCCATAACCCCAGCCCCACAATACATTTTTTTAATGCAACTGTGTTTCAGCAAAACTTTATTCCTAATTTCTAATTCTTAACACATAGAAAAGGTTTTCCTGGCTTTTGTTTGCATAACAATACTTGACGCTTATGCCATCTTAAGTTTTGTTGTTGTTTCTCTGTCTTGCTCTGTTGCCCAGGCAGGTCTCAGTTCCTGGGCTCATGCCATCCTCCCACCTCAGCCTAGGGCTAAGGCTCACCCTACCATGGAGGCCCAGAGAGTATTTGACTTTGTAACATTGAAAGATAAAGCAACAGTTCTAAAATTTTTGCCTAGAAACTCAACACTTAAACTAATAGTCCTTTTTTGAATTCCTGAATTCTCTTTTACAGAATGTTAGGTGAAATTATCCCACTTATTTAGACTAAGCTTTGGGAGAGGAATTAAACTTCTTACATAGTTTCATCAACATGTATATATTTTTTTTTTTAATTTTTATTTTTTTTAGACAATGACAGTTTGCCAGGTGAAATTATCTAATGGCTTACTGGTACACGGGCCACAGTGCCACTCTGAAAATGAAGCCAAGGAGAAAGCTGCTCTCTTTGCTTTACAACAGTTGGTAAGAACTGTCTATGACTTCTCTACTGAATTTTTAATTAGTCTCCATACAAATGTTTTGTTTTACTGTCTTATAACTTTTAAATACTTCACAGGGCTCCTTAGGAGTGAGTTTTCCCTTGCCTCCACCAATATTTCCAAATTATCCTCCTGGTGTACCAGCTGGAACCATACCTCCAGTCTTTCCCCAACCTACTGGTAAGATATTTTGCTTTTCTAAGTATTTACCACTGAGTTCCTTTAAGAAGCATTTTTTAATTAAAGAAAAAGTACTAAGATGTCTAGGAATAAAGAAGAAATTGTGAGAAGTATGCCTAAAGCTGAAGCCTACAAATTTATCCAGAAATACTATTCCCCTTCACCCTCTGGCATGTCTAGAGTGGTAAGGCAGTACTTAGTAGTGGGCAGACCTTATTCCCCAGCAAGGGAATTTGGGTTTGAGTTAGATATCAAAAATACAGGTAAACATGTCTGTAGTCCCAGCACTTGGGAGGCTTCAGGAATTTGAGACTAGCCTGGGATCATAGCAAGATCCCATCTCAAAACAAAAAGAAAAGAAAAAATACAGGACAAAAAACATCATGTAACTGCTTTGGGACTCCATTTCCTTATTTGTAGTAGACTATCCAAGATCTCTTGGAGACTAACATTTTATGTATCCTAAATCTTAAATTCATTAGTCGTTTCTTTGATCACCCAAGCCTTTTTCCTAATAGCAATTGGCTTCTTTATGTCCTAATCATTGTCATTTTAAAGTCAATAATATATTTAAATGTGAAAGTTACTTTTCTCTGATGTCTACTATATGCCAGGTATTATTTGAGGAACTCTATATATCTAATCCTTACTATAAACATTAGAAATATTAATAATATTAATAATATTAATAATATTGATTATTGTAAAGGACAGTCCAGTGGTAGAGTGCCTGCCTAGCATGTATGAGGCTGACTTCAAACCCTAGCACCACAAAATATAACAACACCGATTAGATGAAAATTTAAGCATGCAGTTACTTCTTTTCCTTTGGCAAACCATTAAATAATAAAGGATTTTAAAAGTGTAAACCTACAAAGAAATAGGAGAAGGCATATCAGCAATTAAAAATGTGAAAGCAGTTTGTGATGAGAAAAACAATTGAAGAAGTAACCAATTGAGCAGAGCAGGAGTGAGCAACCAACTGCAGTTCATGAACAAGAGGTTACAACTGAGCTGATGAGCATGTCGTTCCTCACAGTTGTCCAGAGATTTAGAACCTGGAGGAACCAGAGGCTATCAGAGAAGGCGAAAATGAGGCAGAGACTGAAAAGAAAGGAATTAGACAAAGAACCTATAATCCCAGTTACTCAGGATTACTTCACTGAAGCAGGAGGACTGCAAATTAAGGGCAGCCTGGACATTTTATCAAGACCCTGTCGCAAACATGAAAAGGGCTGGGGATACAGCTAAATGGTAGAGCACCTCTGGGTTCAATCCCTAATATCACAAAATAAAAAAAGAAAAGGGTTTGGTTGAAAGTCTGTATGTAGAGTAATGGAACCACCCCCTCCCACACCTTCCCAACACAGCCAAGGAAGTTGCCTCTGGAAAGGCAACTGGAAAGATGGAAAGGACTGCAAAGATGTTCTCTGGGAGGGCTCTCTAAACATGGAGGCATCAGGCACAGAATGGAGAATGAAATACAAGCCTGAAGACAGAAGTTAAAGCAAACGTTCCCTTTTCCTCCTCCTACTCCCAGATTGAAGCCAGCCATATCTTACCCTCCAGATAGGAAATTGAAGGATGAGCCTTTTGAGACATTCATTGACCTTCAAAGGAAAGACCTAGTTATTTTTGGAGGGTCACACAACCCTCCAAAACACTGGCTTACTATCCCAGTTACCCCAGCCCTCAAATCATCTAGCCCTGCTTCCTCCCCATAGGGTCACTGCTTCTAATCAATTTCAATGTCTGCCTCTTTAATATTAGTAGATACTACACTATGAAAGATCAAAAGATAGTAAAGGAAACTCTCTAAAATGAGAAATGAAACTCTCTCAAAATGAAGAAAAAATAAAGATAAACCAGGCTGGGAACATAGCTCAGTGGTAGAGCACATGCCTAGCATGCATGAGGCCCTGGGTTTGATCCCTAGCATTGCAGGGGGGGAAAAAAAAGAACAAAATTCTATGAAAAAAAGTACTTTGAGAAAACAAGTAAAATTGTTGAGTCAAATATTTAAAATTCAATACATAAACCTCTACGAAAGCCAAAGATGGCCAGGAGTGGTGGTGCATACCTATAGTCCCCGCTACTCGGGAGATTGAAGGTGGAGGATCAGTTGAGCCTAGGAGTTCAAGACCAGTCTGGACAGCATAGCCAAGATTGTCTTTTTTAAAAAAAGAAGCAGCAGCAGCAGTAGCTAAGGATGATAGAAACTGGAAAATAAGAAAGAACAGAAATTTAGAGGAATAATGCACAGATCCACAACCCATCTTATGAGAGTTCCATAAAAAGAGACCAGAGATAATGGAAAGCATTAAAGAAATACAAAGATTAAGTTTCCTAGAATTAAAGGACATACATCTCTAAACTGAAAGGAACTCCAAATGCTTATTAGCACATGAATAAAGAGACCCAGATGGCCTTGAACTTTAGAATACAAGTGATACTAATTCAAATTAAAAACCAGAAATAAATCAAAATGATCAGGAATACAAATCATATCTCAATTATGACCTTAAATGTTAATGGCCTTAACTTATCAATCAAAGACATGGACTGACAGATTGGGTTAAAAAGCAAGACCCAACGATATGCTGTCTCCAAGAGACTTACCTCATAGACAGAGACATCCATAGACTGAAGATGAAAGAACATATCACTCAACATGAATCATGTAAACAAGCAGGGGTTTCTATCCTCATATCAGATAAAGTGGACTTAAAGCCAAAGTTAATCAGAAGGGACAAGGAAACGACATCTCATACTGTTTAAGGGAAGTATACAACAACAAGACATAACAATTGCAAATATGTATGCCCCAACAATGGAATATCTTATGTACACCCTTCTCAATCTCAAGAATCACAAAGACCACAGCACAATAATACTGGGTGACTTTAACACACCTGTCTCACTACTGGGTAGATTCTCCAAACAAAAACTAAACAAATAAACTATAGAACTAAATAATCAATAACTTAGACTCAACAGACATATATAGAATATTTCTTCCATAAACAAGTGAATACCTTCTCAGCAGATAGAGATAATATCCTGCATTCTATCAGATCATAATGGAATTAAATTAGAAATCAATGATGAAATTAAATATAAAGGCTACTTTAACACCTGGCAACTAACTAGTACACTCTTGAATGACGCATGGATAGCAGAAGAAATCAGAGATGAAATAAAAAAATACTTAAAGGTAAATGAGGATAGTGATACAACATACCAAATTTCTGAGACATTATGAAGGCAGTGCTAAGAGGAAAATTAATTACATTGAGCTCTTTCATTAACAGAATAGAAAGTCAATGAATAAACAACCTAACATTACATCTCAAAGCCCTAGAAAAAGAAGAACAAATCAACACCAAAAGCAGAAGAAAACAGGAAATAATTAAAATCAAAGCTGAAATCAGTGAAATTGAAACAAAAGAACCAATTCAAAAAATTGACAAAACAAAAAGTTGGTTCTTTGAAAAAATGGATAAAATTGATAAACCCTTCAGCATGCTATCAAAGAGAAAGAGAAAACTCAAATTACTAAAATTCAAGATGAAAAAGGAAATATCATGACAGTGCTGAAATATAGAAGATAATTAGAAACTATTTTGAAAATTTATACTCCAATAAAATAGAAAATCTTGAAGACATCAACAAATTTCTAGAGTCATAGGACCTACCCAGATGGAAACAGGAGGATGTACACAGTTTAAACAGATCAGTTTCAAACAATGAAATGGAAGATGCCATTAAAAGCCTCCCAATTAAGAAAAGCCAGGACTACATAGATTCTCAGCCAAATTCTATGAAGACCTTCAAAGAAGAATTAACACCAGTACTCCTTGAATTATTCCATAAAATAGAAAAAGAGGGAACCCTTCCAAACTCATTCTGTGAAACTAGTATCACCCTTTACCAAAACCAGACAACATCTGTAGCAATTAGATAAATGCAAATCAAAACTACACTGAGATTTCATTTCACTCCAGTCAGAATGGCAATTTTCAAGAATACGAGCAACAATAAATGGTGAGGATGTGGGGGGAAAAGTACACTCATAATATGCTAGTGGGACTGCAAATTGGTGCAACCATTCCGGAAAGCAGTATGGAAATTCCTCAGAAACCTTGGAATGGAACCACCTTTTGACCCAGTTACCCCACTCCTTGGTTTATACCCAAAGAACTTAAAAACAGCATACTACAGTAATCAATGCTATAAACATCAATGTTTATAGCAGCTCAATTCACAATTGCTCATCTATAGAACCAACCTAGGTACCCTTCAATACCTGAATGAATAAAGAAAATGTGGTATGTCTACACAACGGAGTATTACTCAGCCTTTAAGAAGAATGAAATTATGTCATTTGCCTGTAAATGGATGGAGCTGGAGAATATTATGCTAAGAGAAATAAGCTAATCCCAAAGAACCAAAGGCCAAATGTTTTCTCTGATAAGCAGATGCTAATTCACAATAATTGAGGGGCCACTAGGGAAGATAGGACCTCCCCCCCTTATCTTTTACTTCTCTCTGCAGAGCCAAACTAAATCTAGTGTAAAAGTAAAATAAAGATATTTCCAGACATGCAAATTTTATTTCCTATGTATCCTTTCTTAAGAAGTTACTGGAATTGGCACTTCACCACAGTGGTACACATTGTAATCCCAGTGACTCTGGAAGCTGCAGCAGGAGGATCTCAAGTTTGAGGCTATCCTGCACAACTTGGCAAGACCTTTCTCACTAGGAATGTAGCTCGATAGTAGAGCACCCTAGTGCCAGAAAAATAAAAATTTAAAAACTTACTGGATTACCTGTTTCAGGGGGAAAAAAAGCAATAATTTTAAAAAGAAAAGAAAACCCTGAGATCAGAATAAAAAGTTGCAGATCTGTAGATCCAATATATTTAAGTAAGGGACACAAGGATGCCAGCTTCTTAACAAGTCTAAAAAGTAACTAATTCTAACTGGGAAACAAGAAGTCTTGGCAGATTATTTGCTAGCCAGGCAACATTTGAAAAAACATTAAAGAGAGGTACCAAGAAGACTAAACAGCTTTTAAAAGATAATTACTAACCCAGAGTATAAAGTTTTACAAGAAAAGAAGCATACTCAGACAACCCTGTTTGGTTTTGCACTGAAAAAATTTAACAGTCCCATATCATAAACATTATTTATGTATTTAAGCAAATATATCTTGCATTAGGAGGACAGGGCAGGTAGTGAATAGTGAGGGGCAGTGCAAAGGAACTGAATTTTGATCTATACAGCAAGTCAATAGATCTAAAAATGCCTAAAATTGATAAATTACTAATTAGGAACATACGCAATATTGAGCAATATGGAAATGAACATCTAAAATTAGTTAAACATGGAGTAGAACAAGAGGCTGTTTTATTTTATATTGAAAACTTACGTGAAGTACAGTGTATATATAGTGCATTGTTAAAAAGTACTTATCTGAGGTCAGAAGTTACTAAATAGCAAAATTGTTATTCAAAGTACAAGTTTGTCTGTTTTAAAAGCCCATACTTTTGTTACTGTACTACACTGATATTTCTTTGACTGTATAAATAATATTTTTGTCAAAGCTTGGTGTACTAATATCACTGTAATTGATTAAATTAATTTTGACTGATGGTTCACGTTTAAAAATGAATCCAATAGCCAGGTGGTGGTGCCTGACTGTCATTACAGCAACTCTGGAGGCTGAGACAGGAGGATCACAAGTTAGACCAGCCTGGGAAAATTAATAAGACCCTGTCTTAAAATAAAAGGAAAAGGGCTGGGAATGTGGCTCGGTAGTAGAACTGAGCCTCTGAGTTCAATCCTCAGTACTGTTCAAAAAAAAAAAAAGTCAATAGAAACTATGGAGAAAATGTATTTATAACAGTGATTTATTGGAGAAATTATGAAGTAAACCTATATATAAGGTATTAACATGGTTTTGTTTTTGTTTTTTTATGATTGGAATTGAATCCAAGGCCTTGCACATGCTAGGCAAGCACTTCACCACTGAGCTGTTTCCCCAACCCTTTTTTTTTTATCATTTCAAGTCATAGTACATATATAGAAAGTTTTATATTGAAAACTTATGTAGACTTTTCCATCTCTCTGGTTGCAAACAAGGTAGAGTCACACCATTTGTGTCTTTGTACATGTACCTAGAGTTGTGATGCCCGTCTCATTCAACCCTTTTTTGCTACTCCCATTCCCCCTTCCCTCTCCCTACCTTCCCCCTGTCCCATCCAAAGTTCCTCCGTTTCTCCCATGCTCCCCACCTCCACCCCCCTTTTGTATCAGTATCCACTAATCGGAGAGAACATTTGGCCTTTGGTTTTTTGGGTTTGCTTAACTTCACTTAGCATGAAGTTTTCTAATTCCATCGATTTACCTGCAAATGCCATAATTTTATTCTCTTTCATTGCTGAGTAATATTCCATTGTGTATATATACCACAGTTTCTTTATCCATTCATCTATTGAAGGACATCTGGGTTGCTTCCACAGTTTAGCAATTGTGAATTGTGCTGCTATAAACATTGAAGTGACTGCATTACTGTAGTGTGCTGTTTTTAAGTCTTTAGGGTATAGGCCGAGGAGTGGGAGAGCTGGGTCAAATGATGGTTCCATCCCAAGTTTTTTAAGGAATCTCCATACTGCTTTCCAGATAGGTTGCACCAGTTTGCAGTCCCACCAGCGATGTTTGAGTGTGCCTTTTTCGCCACATCCTCGCCAGCACTTACTGTTGTCTATATTTTGGACAGCTGCCATTGTGACCGGGGTGATAGGCAGAATCAATATCATTACAATGGCCACACCACCCAAAGTGCTACACAGATTCAGTGCGATCCCAATTAAAATCCCAAAGTCATTTCTTATAGAAATAGAAAAGGCAATCATGTAATGTATTTGGAAAAATAAGAGACCCAACCCTGTTTTTAAAAAAGTTTTCTTTACCAGTCTGGTAGCACATACGTATAATCCCAGTTACTTAAGAAGGCTGAGGCAAGAGGATCAAAAGTTCAAGGCCAGCCTTAGCCACTTAACAAAAAAAGGAAAAAAATTAAAAAGGGATGAGGATGTAGCTCAGTTGTTGAATGCCCAGTACTGCATAAATAAAAGATAGGTAGGTAGGTAGGTAGATAGACAGACAGACAGTTTTTTTCGTCCAGTACTTGTGTATATAGAATTCACAACACTGAAATAATATACTGCAGTTTTTCTCTGCTGAGGGGAAATATTTTTCTCAAGTAGCTGTATTTTGATTAAACTATACTGTTTTTGATTAAACTACAACTGCTTTTTTATCTCTCTAAAAGGTTTGAACATACTTCATAGCTTCTTCAGTAACAGTGTGCTGTTCTCTTGTCACTGGTAAATGCAGTGGTTACCATATGCTGCGGTGGTGCTGTTTGCCTACAGATCACCTGAGAAGCTTGTTCACAATACAGATTCCTGAGCCCTCCAAGTCTGACTGAGTAGCTTGGAGTTGGTAATTCTGCCCAAGAGTCTGTATTTCACAAGCTCCCCTAGTAACTCAGATAAATCAGGTTTAAGAATCTGATATAATGTGTTGCTAATAAGAAGCCAAAATAACAACAACAAAAAATCCTTGAAATACAAACATTAGAAGAGAGAAAAGCAAGGTTGTACACGCCATATGAAAGTGATCAGATTTTAGGTTTGGGGACTTGAGCTCTTTTGTTTTTGTTGTAATCTGGGATCACTGTGGAAGCAACTTAGCATTGAGGACAGGCAAGAGCCTTAAGGTTTCTCCTTGTGCCCAGGCTATTCTCTCCCAAGGAATATTTGTTTCATAATCCTTTTATACTTTTTATAAAATATAATTTTATAAGCTGGGCGCAGTGGTGCACACCTATAATCTCAGCACTTTGGGAGGCTGAGACAGGAGAACCATGAGTTCAAAGTCACTCTCAGCAACAACAAGGCACTAAGCAACTCAGTGAGACCCTGTCTCTAAATAAAACGCAAAACAGGGGTGGAGGTGTGGCTCAGTGATCGAGTGCCCCTGAGTTCAATCCCTGGTACCCCCCTAAAAAATATACATATATATGATTTTATAATTTATTTAAAATATAATTTCAGGTATTCCTAAAGCTCCTATCAGCATATGGTACTATTGATCTTTGTAGACTAGCATAATGACAAATTCATTTATTTAGATAGTTCATAGTCCTAAGAAGGGATCCTGAGATTGAATGATGTAAACAACATTAATTACAACATAATTGTAAGCCTTTTGCCAAGGCAGGAAAATAAATGTTTGCAGCAAGATATCTTAAATTGCAAGGCTTTCATTTTACTAAAGGAAAGATTTTCTGTGATTTTTAACAGCTAATATGATGCCTTCACCTCATCTCTTTGGCTCAATGCCATGGGGACCACCGATGCCAGTTCCTGGGAAGCCCTTCCATCATACATCACATTCTGGGACCATGCCCATGGCTGGAGGAATGCCGGGTGGTGTGCACAATCAGTTCATACCTCTGCAGGTGAGACCTGGAAAGAGAATTATTTTTTTTAAATGTTCGAAGACTGTCGATAAAAATTTATTTGTTTTACTTATTCATTGCCATCTAGAAATCCAGCTGTAGGGGTTGTGGGTACAGTTCAGTAGTAGAGCATTGGCCTAGCATTATACAAGGGTCCCTGGGTTTAATCCCCAGCACTGAAGAAAGGACAAGAGAGAGAGGATTCAAGATGGCAGATTAGAGGAAGGCTGCATTTCCAGCTGCTCCATTAATTCAGGATTCAAGCAGCAGGAGAACTATTTCTCAGCAAGGTGGATGGAAGAGGGAATTCACTGAAATTCAATAATGGACAGTCAGAGTCTCTTAGAGACTCAGAAATTCAGGTGCAGTGAGTAAAGAACAAGAAGAGTACATTGGAGCCAGGCATGGTAGTGCACGCCTGTAATCCCAGCGGCTCGGGAGGCTGGAGGCAGGAAGATTGCGAGTTCAAAGCCAGCCTCAGCAGTGACAAGGCGCTGAGCAACTCAGTGAGACCCTGTCTCTAAATAAAATACAAAACAGGACTGGGTATGTAGCTTAGTGGTTGAGTGCCCCTGAGTTCAATTCCCAGTACACCCCCAAAGAAGAGTACATTGGAGCCAAACCCATTGCAGCAGCAGTGCCAGTTCACCTCAGTGGGGAAGGATATACAGACAGAGAAACACAATTGACAAATTTGACATGGAAAACCTATAGAAGAGAAAAGCAGTATAAACTTAGCTGAACTAGTGACTACACAGCAAAGTGTTGCTTGAAAAAAGCTGTGTTTCTTAACTGGCAAGCAGAGAGCAGAGGCAGAGCCATCTTGAAGTGCCCATACTGCAGCCAGGAGATCACAGCAAACACTGCCACACTATCCCTGCAAGTGCCTACCGTGTGGCCTAGGGTGTCCATAGGAATGAGGGTGAAACAGGCACAAAGAGTGGTTCAGATAGGCCCAGGGTGGTTCAAGTCAGGGATATGGAGGAGAGTGCACCTCGCTTTCCCTGTAAGTCTGGCAGCTCATGTGACCAGCTGAAGAGGGTCAAGCAGACGGAACAGTTGGCATGATTATACTTGGGGACTAAGACTGAGAAAGTTGTATTTGTGGATGATGGAATGTGTAGGACTCCAACCCTACAAGTAGAATTCTTAGGAGGCTCCTGAGATCCAGACTCCCAGCAGAAATTGCATCTGTTCTAGCAGTGTGTTGATCTAATCTCTCCAGAACAGATACCACCCAACAAAGTACCAAAGGCCTGATTGGAAATAAGTTCAGCCATTAGAACTTCCCACTTAGAACTCTGCAGCAGCCCAATCTGGGAATGCATATCTGTTCTGTCTGGACAGAGCTCCGGGTAACAGTACTTCCCATCCCTACCTTATAATGGTGAAAAGGGAAGCTGAGAGCGATTTCAACCAACTTCAGTTTAGGCCACTTCAGCTAGCAGCTCTGTGAGCAAAATGAAAAGAGGAAGGGGTTAACAACCCCCAGCCCTTGCTCTGTGAGGTACATAGCTCAAGAAGAAACGGGACAGTGAGGCATATGCATTGATCATCCTCGTCAACAGTTTTGACCACCTCAGTGAAGACAGTTCTTTCATTTTTCATTAAGAATTTTTTTCCTTTGCCTGAATCTCAGGGGGGAGGATGCTTCCTTGATAGGCCCCCATCCCCTTTTTCCAGTATAATGCTGTCTTCCTGGCTGCCTCCTTAGCCTTGTCTTCTAAGCCATCGATTTTTTTTTATGCTGTGTATCATATTGCCTTTTTTGTGTGGTGGGTGGGGAACCTCTGGGGTTAGCACACCCTCTCTCCTGTTCTTGACTTGAAAATTGATCTGGGGGGCCTCCTGACCCAGACTTTGCAGAGGGTGAAAGTTCATAGACAGATTGGAGTATGGATGACACAAGAGGGTGGCAGAGTCTCTTCTAAAGAGGTGGGTTGGGACCCTGCCTCTCACTGCACATCCCACCTCTGAGGTTCAGCCCTGTTCTTTCTCCTCAGTGGTAACAAGATATCAGTAAATTTATTTTTTACGTGTTCTTATTGTGCTAATTGGTTTGTGGATATATGTATACATTTTTGCTTATTTTCTCTCATTTTTAGCATTTTTGTGATTATTTTTCTTTGTCTTATCTCTCAAAAGGGAATTTTGTTTACTTTGTTTCTGTTTTTATTTGTTGTTCTTTGTTCTCTTGCCTTCACTAATAGCCAAATTCTCTTATTCTCTTTCTCTTCTTACTTTTGTTGCTTTTATTTATTTATTTGTTCTCCTTCTCAGGAGCCATCACTTGTTACATCTCTTGCTTTCTCTCTGTTCATTTTGACCATTCTAAACTTTTTTATTGCAGCGGGGGCACTGCTGGAGATTGAAGGCAGATGTCCTTAACCCCTGAGCCACATCCCTAGCCCTTTGTATTTTTTATTCTGAGACAAGGTCTCACTTAGCACCTTGCTCAGTTACTGCGGCAGGCCTCGAACTTGCAATTCTCCTGCCTCAGCCTCCTGAGTGGCAGGGATTATAGGTACCTTCCTATCACATCTCTTTTCTCTTAAGTAACTGCATTTTTACCATTTCTTGGAACTATTTGGTTAATGCCTCTACCATTCATGTTGTTAAACAGTTATTAGTACAGTGTACGGCATAGTTAACTGCTGTTTAATGCCAGTTCTAGTTAACAGCTACTTATTGTTTTTGCTCTTGGCAATTGCTGACCCCACCATTCTTGTTTTTATGATAATTAGTGTTATAACTGTCATAGTAGGAACTGGCTGTTTTGGTGTTGTATATTCTTTGCTTATGTTATTGCTGTTGCTTGTTTCCCTCTTCTCTATGAGGTGCTGGGAATCTACTAGGACACTATAAGTTTTCAGAGTACAGACTGCTGCTGAGCTAAATCCAGCCAGGAGACAGTGCACCTTGTTCAAACTTAAACAATACTTTAATACAAAGAAGAGACAAAAAAAACTCAAATGAACAACCAGGCCCCAAGTAAGACTGGCTACTAGAAGCCCTAAGGACCACCCATTGACATCTACTCTATAGCAAAAACACAGAGAATTAACAAAAAGACTATGGATACCACACCTATGAGTCTAGTCTCAATCTAGATCACTGCCATACCCCTTTAGAATAAAGAGTTGTTAAGTGAAGAAGAGCAGTCACTGAGGATACACCTGCATGCTCTGCTGTGTACATCACAATTGCCAGACCTATAAGAAGGACCCCAGTCCTTTCAAACAGGAAAGTAGAATTCTGGAGGTCTGACACAGTATACACTCTATCAAAATACACTAAATCACCAAAGAACTAGCAGGGAAACAACTACAAATCCTGCTTGGAAACATATTGGGGGAACAAAATACAACCTGATATCCCAGAACTACTCTGACAAGAGAAGGCTGTGCCCTAAAAAGGCCCACATGTAAACAGAAGAAAAATCTTTCCCAACATATAAATAAAACCCAATACATGAATACAAAAAATGTGAAAAAACAAGCTAACACTGTGCCTTCTAAAGTTCATGATTCACTAGCCACTGACTCCAAAGATACTGAAGTG
Organism: Geosciurus inauris; assembly: GCA_004024805.1. Classification (NCBI taxonomy): domain Eukaryota; kingdom Metazoa; phylum Chordata; class Mammalia; order Rodentia; family Sciuridae; genus Geosciurus; species Geosciurus inauris. The sequence goes on along the minus strand of PVHX01005090.1, from coordinate 13,854 downwards.
GATTAAATACCAGATAAAGGATTCAAAATAATGGTGATCAGTAAATTCCAAAAGAACACAGAAAAAAAAAAACTGCATGAATTAAGGAGGTCAGTACAGGATAGGAATGAGAAAGCCAATAAGGAGATAAAGATATTGAAGAATAACCAAACAGAAATCTAGAAAACGAAAAGCACAATTTAAAAAATTCAGTTGAGGCCGGGCACGGTGGCACACGCCTATAATCCCAGCACTTTGGGAGGCTAAGATAGGAGATCACGATTCAAAGCCAGCCTCAGCAATGGTGAAGTGCTAAGCAACTCAGTGAGACCTTGTCTCTACGTAAAACACAAAATAGGGCTGGGGATGTGGCTCAGTGGTTGAGTGCCCTTGAGTTCAATCCCTGGTGCAAAAAAAAAAAAATTCAGTTGAAAGTCTCTCTAATAGAGTAGACTATACTAAAGATAGAATTTCAGAGTTGAGACAAAGTAACTAGCCTTCAACAAACAGTATTAAAGAAAAGAAGTAACCCTGATCAGAATATACAAGAACTCTTGGAAAACATTAAGAGACCACATTTAAGAATCATTGGAATTAGAGAGGATTGTGAGATGCAGGCTAATGGAATGAATAATCTCTTTAGGGAAATAATAACAAAATTTTCCAAACCTTGAGAATAAGATGGACATCTGAATACAAGAGGCATTCAGAACCCAAAATAGACAAGATCAAAACAGAAACTCTTCACAACACATTATAATTAAAATCCTAGCATACATTACCAGGATATAATTTTTAAAACCTCAAGAGAAAAACATCAGGTCATATTTAAAGGCAAGCCAATCAGTCAGAATTACTTCTGATTTCTTAGCACAAACTCTAAACTCCAGGAAGACTTGGAATAATGTGTTCTAAGTCCTGAAAGAAAATAACTCAACCAAGATTGCTATATCTAGCAAAGCTATCCTTCAGAATCAAAGGAGAAATAAAAATCTTCCAAGATAAGCAGAATTCATTACCAATAAGAATTCATTATTACTAAGCCAGCACTATAGGAAATACTTAAGAAATACCATACACTGAAAAACTCAAGAGCAAACCCTATTGCTTACAAATGGACAGATTTCATTTGAAGAATAGCTAAGCAAATGAGAATTAGGATCAAATAAAAGTGGCAGGAATAAAAATCTCTGTAATAATATGGGATGTAAATGGTCTCAACTCTCCGATTAAAACACACAGCCTAGCAGAATAGATTTTAAAACAGCCAGGCATGATGGCACATGCCTATAATTCCAGTGACTTGGAAAGCTGAGGCAGGAGGATCTCAAGTTTGAGGCCAGCTTGAGCAATTTAGTGAGGCCCTAAGGAAGAATGAGACATGGTCTCAAAATAAAAAAGAACGGGGGAGGTAGCTCAGTGGTAAAGCATCCCTGGGTTCAAACCTCAGTACCAAAAAGAAATGTGCACACATACACACACTAAAAACAAGACCCAACTAACTATATGCTGCTTTCAAAAGACTCACCTTGCAGGCAAAGATAGCCACAGTCTGAAAGTGAAATGATGAAAATTGATATACCATGCAAATGGAGCCCTGAAACAAACAGGAATAGCTAGTCTCATATCTGACAAAGCAGACTTCAAACTAAAATTAATCGAAAAGACAAGGAAAGTCACTTCATACTGGCAAAGAGAACAATCCAACAAGAAGATACAATGACAGTAAATATTTATTCCCCAAACATCAGTGTTCCTAAATAGGTAAAACAGACTACTTGTCTATGAACCCCAGTTCTTAGTACAATAATATTGGGTGATTTTAACATACTTCTCTCATCAACAGCTAAAATGAGATAGATCATCCACACAAAACAGCAGTAAAGACCCTTCAGACCTAAAATGTATTGTAAATCAAATGGACTTAACAGACATGTATAGAATATTTTATACAACAGCCGAATTTACTTTGTTTTAGCTGCTCATAGACCTTTCTCCAAAATAGACCATATTTTAAGGCACAAAGCAACTCTTAGCAAATACAGGAAGACTATAAATTCTTTGCATCTTATCTGATCATAATGAAATAAAATTAGAAATCAACACCAAAAACAAAACTACATAAATTGTATAGACTCATGGAGTTTACAATACAATTTTGAATGACAAATTAGTGATAGAAGAAATGGAGATAAATTTTAAAATTCTTAGAATCAAACAAGAATAGTGATACAACATACCAGAACCTCTGGGACACTATGAAAGTGGTTCTAAGAGGAAAGTTTATATCTGTAAGTGTCTACAAAGGATCAATGAAGGCAAAATTGGTTCTTTTAAAAGATATACTAAACCGGGCATAGTGGTGCATGCTTGTAATCCCAGCACTTTGGGAGGCTGAAACAGGAGAATCAAAGTTCAAAGCCAGCCTCAGCAACTTACCGAGACTCTATCTCTAAATAAAACCAAAAAAAAAAAAAGATAGGGCTGGGGATATGGCTCAGTGGTCGAGTACCCCTGAGTTCAATCCCTGGAACAGACAAACAAACAAATAAATAAATAAAAGATATACAAGATCAATAAAACTTTAGCCATAATAACCAAAAGAAAAAGAGAAGACCCAAATTCATAACATTAGAGATGCATAAGGAAAAATAATCACACATTACAGAAATCCAGAGGATCATTAGGGACTATTTTGAAAATTTATATTCCAATAAATTAGAAAATCTAGAAGAGATGAGTAGATTCCTAGATATGTGTGATCTGTCAAAACTGAATCAGGAGGACATAGAAAACCTAACTAGACCAGGAACAAGTAGTGAGGTAGAAGCAATCATCAAAACCCTTCAGCAAAGAGAAGCCCAGGACTGGATGGATTTTCAACTGAATTCTATCAAACCTTGTTATGATTTAGATATTAGGTCTCCTGCAGAAGCTCATGTGGAGACAATGCAAGAAATTCAGAAGTGAAATGATTGAGTTATGAGGGCCTAAACCTAATCCCTGCATTAATCCACTCAGGGATTAGCTGGGCACTAACTGTGAGCAGGTAGGATGTAGCTGGAGGAGATGGGTCCCTGGGGGTGTGCCTTTGGGGTTTATATTTTGTCCCTGGTGAACAGAGCACTCGCTCACACTCTCTTTCAATCTTGCTCTGCTTCCCAATTACCACATCCTATGCTGTTTTCCTCCTCCACACCTTTCCACCATGGTGTTCTGCCTCACCTCAGGCCCAAACCAACAGAATCAGCCATCTATGAACTGTGACCTCTGAAACTGTGAGCACCAAATAATCTTTTCCTCTTCTAAAATTGTTCTTGTCAGGTATTTTGGCCACAGCAGTGGAAACGGTGACTAGAACAGACCTTTTTTTAAAAAAATACTTTTTAGTTGTAGATGAACACAATATCTTTATTTTACTTATTTATTTTTTATACCTTCATTTATTTATTTTACTTATTTATGTGATGCTGAGGATCAAACCCAGTGTCCCATGCATGCAAGGCAAGTGCTCTACCACAGAGCCACAACCACAGCCCTATTTTATTTATTTTTATATGGTGCTGAGGATCAAACCCAGTACTTCACGTATACAAGGCAAGCGCTCTACCATGGAGCTACAATCCCAGTCCCTAAGATAGATCTTTAAAGAACTAATGCCAGTGCTCCACCATCTATTTCATGAAATAGAAAACAGTAGAATACTTCCAACTCCATTCTATGAAGCCAGTATCACCCTGATACCAAAACCAGATAACAACACATCAGGGAAAGAATACAAACAATAATAAATGCTCTAGAGGATGTGGAGAACACAGAACACTTTTACACTTTATATGATTATAAATTCATATAACCACTATAGAAATCAGTGTTGAAGTTCCTTAAAAACCACCATATGACCCAGCTGTACCACTCTTTTTGTATTTATTCTAAATAATTGAAGCATACTATAGTGATACATGCATACCCACGTTTATAGCAGCACAGTTCACAATGACCAATCTATGGAATCACCTGTGTGTTCATCAGAGGATTAAAGAATAAAGCAAATGTGATGTATATAAATAATGGCATTTTATTCAGCCATAAAGAATGAAATTGTTATTTTCTGGAAAATGGATGGAATTTAACATTATGTTAAGCAAAACAAACCAAACTTAGAATGTCAAAAGTCGTATGTGGAAGCTAGAGAGGGAAAAAGAAACCAAAGGGTGGGAGGGTGTCATGAAAATAAGGGAGATCAGCAGAGAAGAGGAAGGGGACTAAGGGGGACCAGCAGTAATAATAAAGGAAATACTAGGGAATGATATTGGCCAAATTATTGTTTTATCATGTGCATGTACAAATATGTAACAATGAATCCCATAGTTATGTATATTTCTGATGCAACAATAAAAAATAGGGGAAAAATTTAAAAAATTAAGAAGACATCCACACTTTTTCAGAAGAAAAAGAAAAGAAATTTAGTATTGGTCTAGGAACTGAGACAGTAATAACACATCTGACCTGGTCCCTGCTCAGTTTGTGTTCCAATAAATAATGATTGTAGCAAATAATAATGTACTATTCTAATACAAAGTGATTGAAAATCAGAAATATAACTTTTTTTTTGTACCAGGGATTGAATGCAGGGGTACTTGACCACTGAACCGCATCCCCAGCTCTGTTTTTTGTTTTATGTAGAGACAGGGTCTCACTGAGTTGCTTAGCACCTCGCCATCGCTGAGGCTGGCTTTGAACTCGTGATTCTCCTGTCTCAACCTCCTAAAGTGCTAATATTACAGGCATGCGCCACCACGCCCGGCTCAGAAATATAACTTTTTAAAATTTTAATTATGAAAGACATTTTAATATTTTCTTGCAACTGAGTTTTTTAAGTAATTAAAGTCTAATTTGGAGATTGTCAGTAGATATCACAAATCAGCAGTGATTGACAAATACTAGCATCATGGTTTATGATGTATTTTGAATAGTTTTTTTCCCCCTACACTGCTGATTAATGATGCTTTTATTCCTTAAAGGTTACCAAAAAAAGGGTTGCAAACAAAAAGAACTTTGAGAACAAGGAGGCCCAGAGTTCTTCTCAAGCTGCTTCACTTCAGACTAGCAAGCCAGGCTCTTCTGATGTCACCAGAGTGATTCCACAGGAAAGCGCCTCGGCCCCTTTGAAGTCCTCCTCTCAGCTGGCTCAACCTACATCTTCTTTTCAAGTTGAAACTGCCTCCCAAGGCCACAGTACGTCTCACCAGAAGTCAACACCAAGCTCTTCTTCAAGAAGAAAATCAAGAAAACTGGCTGTCAATTTTGGCATTTCTAAACCTTCTGAATAAATTTGGTACTTGGGAATTAAAATAATTTCTTTTATTTCCATCATCTTTTTATAAATCCATATCTATATCTCATAAATGTACTATTTTAAAATAATATGTTTGAATATTTTTAATTTTTAAGTCAGGCACTTTTCATGCTATTTAAAAGAGTATATATCAAATTGTGCACTTTACATATGTGCATTTTGTTGTACGTCAATTATACCTCAATAAAGTTGTAAAAAGAAAAAGTACTAAATTAAACCTTTTGTTAAAATAAATTTCAGTGGGCTAAGCATTAAAATGTACCACTCTAACCATTGGCCGCCTCATTAGATGCTTCCTTGAACTATGAAGTAGACATCATATTAGCAATAATAAAAAACATCTTATTTTACACTGTCATTGAGGGATAATTAAATGGAGCATGAAAATTGGGCCTAAAATATAATTCCTGGATGTGGATTTTGTTTCTCTTTTTAATGATGTAACGAAATTATCAAGAGAAGTCTCTTATTTATGTGTATTGTATTTATGTGCTTTTATCTCCGAGGGTCCTTCAGACCTGCTGTGAAGTGATCACACTGGTTGTGGTGCTGCCAGTTTTGCTTTATTCTAAATTTTGTACCAAAGCAACTGTAGAATACTGATCAGAATATTTCATCCTTCTGCTTAGAATTATAAATAGCAATCTAAATTTGAGTAATTAGAATTTTTTAGACTATTCAAGAACCAGCATTAGTAATTTCTAATAAAATTAAGTTTCAAAATCTACAGGGTACAATGATTACAAATTCCACTTCTAATAGAACAAAGTACAAAAATATTAATCATGTTGTTAAATTTGTTATTCTTTCCTACAGCTTTTTATTTGCTTACTTAATACGTATGAGAGCTCGTTGCTGTTCCATGTGTAGAGCTTCTGGAACTGATGGGATTCTCAACTTTGAGTTAGAAGGTGGGCTGTCGTACAGACACCATCATCAGTTTGTGATGTGCACTGTGCACTCAGCCTAGCTCTCCCCTTGAGTTTTATGCTCAGCTGGTCAGTGGCGCTGGCATGTCATGTGTGGATGTGTGTTGTTCAAACCATTGAAATGATTTAGAATTTATGAAAATTTCTCAGTGGTACCAGGGCCTGGGTTTATATCTCCCTATATATGTGTGTATATATATATATTTATCCTTTAGTTTTTGTGATATGCTTATATTTTTAAGGAAGAGAGTTATCATACTTTTTTAAAGGTGGGAGCCACAGTCTTTATATGGAGCTGCTTGTTATCATATCTGATTTCATTTAGCTCATTGACAACTCTGCCATGAGTCTCAAAGTCATCTGTTTCTTCAGATGCTGGTGTTGAACTAAATGAATTCCTTTTACTAATGGCTGATTTCAGAGTGTCTCTAAATGTTAGCAGGATATTTGTGTATTAGTAGTGCCTTTAGTATAGAGAGAAATGGTCTTTATGTGTCGTGTATTATGGTCATATGAGTTTCTGTGATTTTTCTTTTCTGTCATTTTCCGAGGCTCCAATGTTTGTCCACAGTTCCCAACATTTCCTTGTCTATCTGTAATGGAGGTTGAGTGATGAGGCTCGAGTAGTCCTCAGTGTTTATCTTTATTGCCTCACAAATTCTCTTTTTGCTTTAAAATGAAACATTTATCATGGGGGTACAAGGGAAAAGTTAAATTGTGAGAATAATATTAGGTTAACCTCTTCCTCCTTATAAGTGTAATATTTGTCACCTCACCAAACTGTACAAACTCTAGCATTCAAGAACTGCCTCACTCATCACTCCTGTGTGGCAGTTCTGTCAACAGTGTATGACCCACATCTGTCTGAAGTACAGAGGGAGGAGCACAGACCATCTTCTGAAAGCTCCCAAGAGAAATTTTATTGAACATAGTGCCACTGATCCCAAGGGACACTTACACAATGTTTGAGTCCAGCAAGCTCATTATGAATAGCCAGTAAAAGTGCTCTTCCTTCCTTTTTTAAATGTATTTTTCTAAAGATCAAGAGTAAAGAGAAATGGGAGAGAGCTCCATAATGGCTGGACAGTGGTCAGGTATTCTGTATTCCTTTTCCCTTGTACACCTATTCCAAATGTGGGCCTGAGATCAGTGAGAGGTGTGGCAGAGGCCATCTTTATAGCATGATAGTTGCCAGACATCAGTGGACAAGATTCAGTGATAGTCGTGTCTGGTGGGGGTCTAGTGCATCTGAAAAATGACTGGACTTTGAGAAACAAGATTTTTCCCTTTTGGATGGGATGGACCCAGATCACCCCCAAATATATGCTCATTAAAACTGTTGGACTTTTTGTGGAAATGGTGGACTATGTAGGGCACAGAGGGACAGACTCCCCAGATTGCTTTGTTTCCACAACACTAGAGGATTTTAATCTATTTAAATCTTTCTCTCACTGAAATTTACTTGTAAATATCCTTGTTTAACAATTCTATTTTTAGCAAATTAAGTGAATACTGAAGGTTGATTCTTCAGTCTCACTGTTCCTTTTAACAATTTCTTGCCTCACCTAGTTGTTACCTTGTTTTTTATACTTTGACAGATAAAGTGTATTAATTGATTTAATATCATGTATACTTAAGTCTTTGATGTCCAAGACTCAGTTGCATGAAAAATTACATTTACCTGTAGTACATCTTAGTTTCTAATTAAGATTTTGCTTGTTTTTTAAACAGGTATGTAGGGAAGATTAGAGTTGTTTTTTGTTTTTTTTTTTCCCTACTGATGGAAGGGATGAAGAACCATCGATGCAAGTTGTTTTTTTTTTTTTTTTTTTTTTAATTTTATTTGCTGTGAACAGGTATTCACTCTGGTTGTAGACCAATCTGCAGTCTTAGTTTTAAGGGGAGGAGGCAGTCAGAGGGAAATTGTAGATGAGACATCTGTCAGTGTGTTTTCTAGCTCAAGGAATTAGGGTCAAGTTGTGGGGTCTTTTTATGCACTCCTTTTTTAATCATCTATTTATATTAACCAGACCATTAATTTTTCATACTGGTTATCTGATTTTTACCTTACATGAGATGATAGAGGTGTGCAGATCTCCACTGTAGTTCTTTTGATGCTTCTTCCCACTATTCAAAGCATCTTTTTAAAAAGTAACCAGACTTGTTAGATTTCAACGTGGGCTTGCTCTGTTTCTTTGTATTATCTTGCTTCCAAGTTGTAGTTTTACGGTAGGAGATCATTTATTAGAGAGCAATTATTGTGAAAGACATTCTTTATCTTTAATGATAAAGAATGTCAACCACAGAAGTTTATTGTCATTTTCTAGATACAGTGAATAGTACCTTGTGTACATTCTATAAGCTTTGTCAGCGAAGCAGTCTTTCGCAGGCACTCCTTTGGTCATCAGAATAAAGCTTAAAATGTAAAAGCTTAACTTGTAAAAGTGCATATTTTTCACACTGACTGAATTCATAATTTCATCACTGTCCTCTGCCTGCCAGGAAGCAGTAAGAGGCAATTGGAACAGCACCAGGTTTCCAGCAACAGCACAGATCAGACAGGCAGGCCCAAGTTTCAGGGCTAGCTTACTGAGTTCACGACTCAGACTTCAGAACCTTCTTTGAGAAAGAGGGGAATAAAATGTATAAAATAGTTTTAGTCAAGAACGTCAACAATCCATAGCTGCTTTTGTATTTGTGTGTGTGTGTGTGTGTGTGTATGTGTCCCCGTGTACCAATAATAACGCCTTGCTCAATCAATGCATTCAGCCATCTCAAGTGCAATTTGTCAGGGAGACTGTGGTTTCCAGTAAAAATGTTTTTTACATAGTTCAACCTGTAAAAATTATTTTTTCCCACAGTACACCATTACTATTGATTATTTCAGCAGTCAGGATACTATTAAGTTTTCCAGGCCAAATAAGTAAGTTTCTGTAGCTATTTTATTAATTTGAAACCAGATTCTCACACTGTTTCTCATGAAATGATAGAAGTGAGAATTTGGTCCACAGTTTGCTTTAAGTTTTCTTTTATTTCTTTCTTTCCCTTACAGTTAAGGGGTGTTTAGTGCTTGTATTTTTTGGATTTTATTTATTTTGGTTTTTACTTCCTTTTGCTTGTATCAAATTGCTTGAGTTTTCAACTATTTTGATATATGAATAATAGATGGTGTGCTGTGTCATCAAAGCAGTCAACATTTTGTTCATTTAAATGATATGATTAAGTGTAATTCATACATATACACATAAAAATCCTAATTCATTTCTCACATAACTATTTTATAAGTAACTGGAATTTTTCATTAGATCTTATACAGAGCAGTATTTTATTAAAAATTCAAAAGGGAAGACTTTTATGTGCTCATTTTGTAGTTTTTTGGTTTTTAAATATCTTTACATTGTCAGCCAATTAAAGTGTTTTTAACTTGCATTGGAATGGACTCCGAATGTATTTTTGTGTTGTTAAGTTGTACATTTGTAAATTTTTAGCATGAAGTTAGCCTCAAAATGCTGTGCAAAGAGATTTTAAAATATAAGATTCACTGAAAGAGTTTAAACATCTATACATGTTAAATGCTGTATGGATTTTAATTAAAAATTTAAGAATGATTTCATAAGTTGTTTGTTGATATTTCTGTGCTGTTCTGAGTCCCTTCACTCAGGTACCTGCGAGATTGCTTTTCTGTTTTCCCTCTCATGAATCCCTGTACATTTCTTCCCATGAAGAGGAAGATCGTTACAGAACCACATAGAAAGAGGCTAATTCCAACTCTTCCCCCCGCAGCCCCTAATTCCTATTCTTAAGGCCAGAGAGTTGACAGGACTAACAAACCTTACTATCATTGACCATGTCTCAAAATATAACTCTGATGCATTATTTTGCCAAAGTCTCTCTATTATAGCATAGGAAGTAGCTGGGAAAAGGGTAAAGAGGGAAGAACATGTCTTCCTGCTGTGTCTGCTCCAAGTCTCCCCATGACCCTGAGACTGTCCCTCTTGTACTTAAGCCCATGAGGAACGATCACATTCTGATAAGGCATTTGGCCACCTTGGCCCAGGAGGAAGCATGTAGGGTAGGGCTACCTGTGGAGACTTAGCTAGCTGCTTGTCCACTTCATTCCCTGGACAGCCAGCACCACACTGAGCTTCTCAGTAACCATCCCTCCTGACCACAAGGGAAAACTTGTGACCCTGCTCAAAGGAGAGGGCTCAAGGAAATTCTATAAGTAGTAGTTGGGGGCTGTCTCAGTCTGTTCCTGATGCTATAACAAAATACCTTAGACTGGATAATTAGTAAGTAATAGAAACATTTCTCACAGTTCTGGAGGAAATCCAAAGTAAGAATAGCAGAAGAATCAGCGTCTGGTGAGACTTTGCTCTCTGCTTCATGGATGGAGCCCCTTGCCGTATACTCTTGCTTCTCACAGGGCAGAAGGCAGACAGGCAAAAGGGCCAGGAAGCTCTCTGAAGCTTTCTGCCCCTCCCCTAGATGGAGTCACTAAGGTGCCCAGGATGGCCTCAAACTCCAGATCCTCCTGCCTCAGCCTCTTCAAGTAGCTGGGATTATAGGAGTGCATTTTTTAAAAAAATAACAGCATTAATCCCATTCATGAGGTCAAGGCTTGCATGACTTAATCACTTCCAAAAAGTCTCACCTCTTAATGCCATCACCTTGGGATTTAATCACAGGGTGATAATGAAAGTCTTCATAAAAGAACTCAGCTGAGCCAGGTGCAGTGGCATACATCTGTAATCCCAGCAAATTGGAGGTCGAGGCAGGAGGATTCCAAGTTCAGTCTCAGGATTCCAAGGCCAGTCTCAGCAATTTAGCAAGACCCTCAAAATTTAAAAAAAAAAAAAAAAATTATAAGAAAAAAGGGCTGGGGATGTGTCTCTGGGTTAAATCCCCAATGCCAAAAAACAAATAAGCAAATCAAGACTCAACTAAGAGGATGCAAAGCCCAAATTAGCAGTGACACAAATACCGGTGTTTGTAGGCAAAGATCCTAGGAGCTTAAACCCCAGAATCATCCACAGACATTGCAACAAGTGCAATAAGACAAATGACTAATGCAGTTTTTGCAGCCTTTCCTTTGGCAGTGCTGGGGAGTAAACCCTAGGGTCTTGAGCATGCTAGACAAGTGCTTTGCCAGTGAGTTAACATCCCCAGTATAACTTTGCTTTAAAAAAAAAAAAAAAAAGTTGGGATTGGGGATATAGCTCAGTTCGTAGAGTGCTCGCCTCACATGCACAAGCCCTGGGTTTAATCCGTAGCCCCATACACACACACACAAAAAAAACTAGTCTATTGCCAGGTAAATCTCTTTCATTCTTGAATCGCACACACACGTGTAAATAAGCACACACACAATTTCTTCCTACTTCAAACATCAGTGGAGTCTTAACCAGTAAGTAGCTTTAGGGTTATCAGGTGATAATTTCCCAACTACATTTCATTAGGGCCACTAAGTGAAGTGAGTCATCACCTTTTATTTTTTATTTTTATTTTTGCCTGAAATGTCATCATGTGGTGTTTTTATACTTACTAGTACAGATAATACTGGTCAGGGCTGGGGCTGTAGCTCAGTGGTAGAGCTTGCCTAGCATGCGTGAGGCACTGGGTTCGATCCTCAGCACCACATATAAATAATAAATGAATAAAATAAAGATCCATCAACAACTAAAAAAATATTTTAAAAAAATACTGGTCATAGTTACATAAGTCATTCTGGATTCCACTTCCCTCACATACACACCATGCACTGATTTCAAGTCCTGGTGCATCTTTACCCCCATAACAATCTGCCTCTTCTGTCCATCTTCATAGCTAAAGCCTTAATGCAATTCCTCTTCCTCTCATACTTGGACTACTGCAGTTGTCCACTGTTTTCCCTCCATTCATCTTGCACCACTCAGTCCATAAAAATAAGAGTAAGAAGCCAGGCACAGTGGCACACGCCTGTAATCCCAGCACTTTGGGAGGCTGAGACAGAAGAATCGTGAGTTCAAGGCCAGCCTCAGCACAGTGAGGCGCTAAGCAACTCAGTGAGACTCTGTCTCTAAATAAAATACAAAATAGGGCTGGGGATGTGGCTCAGTGGTTGAGTACCTCTGAGTTTAATCCCTGGTACCAAAAAATAAATCCATAAATACAGTAAGAGCTGGGCACAGTGATGCACACCTGTAAACCCAGCAACTCAGGAGGCTGAGTTGGGAGGATCAAAGTTCAAGGCCAGCCTCAGCAATTTAGGGAGATTCAATCTTAAAATAAAAAGTAAAAGGAATAGGAATGTATCTCAGTGGCCAAACGCCCCTGTTTTTAATTCCTAGTGAAGCAAACCAGATACCCCCATTGATCTTGCTTTTTTCAGTAGTCCTGGGGGATGGCAGAAGCCTACAGCTGTGGGTTCAGCAACCTGAGGACAGCAAGGTGCAGGCCTGGCTTTTAGTGGTACACCTGTCAGTACACCCTTGCTCCTGACGGAATGGGGTAGGCTTCTGGAGGTCAATGGCTTAGAGACAAAGGGAACTCACCTCATCACTAAGGAAACTGCTCACTTGCTATAGGGTCACTTAAAATGTATTTTAAAAGGTGTGCCAGGTGCTGGGACACATGGCTGTAATCCCACCAACTAGAGGCTGAGGCAGGAGGATCCTAAGCTTGAGGCCAGCTCCAGCAGTTTGTGAGACCATCAGCAACTTATGGAGACTGTCTCAAAAAGGGCTGGGGATGTAGCTCAGTGGTAAATGTCCCTGGGTTCAATCCACAGTACAATTTTTTTTCTTTTTTTCTTTTTTTTTTTTTTGGCCAAGCATCCACTGTAGCAGGCGCTGTGCTGGGAGCTGGGGTACATTGGTCAAAGCAATGTCCTCTCGTGGAGCTTACAGATGTGCAGCTGGGCTGTAACTACTTCTGTTCAGTGCTGTGGGCAGTGGCTGTCCTTTCTATCCTAGGAGGGCAACGACCTTGGGAAACTAAATTCTGAGGCTAGAGTCCCATTGGCAAGTTTCTCACAGTCTGTACCTTGTCCCCTGTGCAGCGGTGGTCAGGGCAGCCCTCAGCAGGCTGCAGAGCCTCATGCTGAGACCCCCACCCCCACCCTGGTCACTGGCCTCTGTCCCCAGGGCTCCTAGGAAACCTGCTTTGAAGGTTACTTTCTTGAGGGGAGAGGCTCATAAGCTCAAGTTCTAACAGTAGTGTTAATTGACTCCTTTGTTTTAAATCATAGATTTCCTGGAGAGGGCACACATTGTATAGCTCATTAGCTGCCTGTTCCTGAACACTCTGCTCTGACAGTGATCCCAGGAGACTGCATGGGGAGCATTGAGCTTCCAACTTCAGGGCACTGGGAACACCCCAAGTCAAAGGGGACAGAGTATAGGCTTTATAAATGTATTTCCCCTCCATCAGTTATTTAGGGTTTGCTCTGCTGAGGAAGGGGAGGGTGGGCAAGGACCGCAACACACTGGTGTGCACCTGGCACGCTGGAAGTGCACCCTGCATTGCCCGAGCCCAGCTCTGAGCGGGGCAGGTACCACAGGGAGAAGAGAACATGGGAGAAGAGTAGGTGGGAGAAGAGAAGGTGGG